>PPKA02000030.1:0-112775 GCA_003707595.2 Zygosaccharomyces bisporus
TAGCTTCTATATATTAGTATGTCTCGTATGCACTTAAAGAAAGTTAACAATGGGGATCCATCATGGGTGTCTTGCATGTTTTGTATTCGCTAGCTAATGAATACAACTTTCGTAATTAGTTACAGTATTCGTCCAAATTCACGAATACTGTATTCGCCATGCTTTTTTCTGTATTCGTTGTATTCGTCCCCAGTGCTGGGAATATCGAATGAACACATCATGTTAAACGTCTAATTATAAAGGAATGAAAATACCATAAAAACTATCTGCTCAACAGCCCTTGTGTCAAAGGTTTAAAGGGCAATTCAGGCCTCATTTTCTTCTTCTATAGTAGCAGCAGATTCAAAGTCCTGATCTACATTTTCTAAGGATCTTTTAGACTCTGAATCAGTGTGCTGCTGAGAACCGTCGGATCTACCACCAGAAGACTGCAAATCAGCAACGCTGCTTTTACGCGAGTCACCAGGAGAGTCCTGAAAGGAGAATGTAGTTGCAGGTACTGGTTCTGCAGTGGAGGAGAAAAAAGATGGAAGTTCCGTGTCATTTTGCTCGTTTGGTACCGAGACCTCGTTCTCGGCGGTAGCGGCGAATCTTATATTCTCGTCAAATTTACTCGAATCTAGCGGCTCATCATCTTGAATATCGTTTTGCTGCTCAACTGGTTTGACAGCTTTTTTATCATCTAAATCAAAATAAGTTGGATCTGTGACTTCTATGGCCCCAGTGGTTTCATTATCATCTACCGGCGATTTCTCATCAACCCTTTCTAAACTGTCTGATTTCTGGGTTCCATCTTGTGTAGTTTGGGTTGGGGGAGCTTGCTGCTTGGACATCACAGTTTTCCAAGTTTGGAAGATTTCGATTTCGTTAGTTTTGTTTTCACTGCCGACTTTTTCCACGGACGCAACGTTAGTAGGTAATTTACGACCACGAGGACCCCTGGCTCTAGCTGGACGAACATTAGGTATCGATTTCGTGTCCTTTCTCTCTTCTTGATGAGAATCTTGAGTCGATGGAGGCCCTATTTTTTTGGCAAATGATGGTGGCAGCCCCCCTCCCATAGGAGACATCCCGGGGAGAGCAAACAATCCATTGAGGTTACTCGCAAATTTCGATCTTTCCTCGTTAACAGGTCTATGAGGTCTTTGTGGTACGGATGGCTGCTGTGGAGGCTCAGAAGAGTCATTCGATTTCGCTGCCGTAAGTTCAGGACCTTGATTGCGGGAGTTTTGCATTCCCTCCATCTGTTGCTTTCTCAGCATCTCCTGGAAAGCAAAGATTCTGGACGAAGGTTTCTTTGGGACGGGAGGAAGCTTTTTCTTCGAAAGTTCGTTGAAGCTTTCCCCGACCTTACTTTCCTCGGGCTTCTGCTCGGAAAGATTATGAGAAGGAAGTTCGGTTGCTTTTTTACTCTCAGATTTGGTTTCGCTGGAGCCCGATGGTAGTGGTTCCGTTCTTTTATTGTCAAATTCTTGATCATCAGGCGCATCTGAGGATTCTATAGGTGATTTCGGTGTTTCAGATCTACTCTGTAGCTCATGTTCTACTTCTCCGCTTGTGTCGAGTTCCTTTCGCGCAGTGTCCGTTTTACTGTCATCACTCAATTTTTCTGGCTTTTGCTCGTTTCTTGGTAGAGATGCTGTTGGGGATGCCGATTTTCTTACGCCAATAACCGGTCTCTTGCCAGGAATAGCATGTAAATCGGAGGAAACTGAGTTTTTATTCTCAGAATCCGAAGATATCGTAGAATGTTCAGAAAGCGATTGTCTTCCTTCAATAGGTTCTTTATCAGTAGGAATTGAACCAGGTCTTTCCTCTGGAACAATTGGGGATTCGCTGGCAGTAATATTCTGGATATTTGAAAAGCTTGGTAACTCAGGTTTTTTCTCGCCTGGTCTTTGCTCTGGAACAATTGGGGATTCGCTGGCAGTAACATTCTGAGTTTCTGAAAAGCTTGGTGACTCAGATTTCCTTTCGCTTGGTCTCTTTTCTGGGATAGATGGAAATTCATTAGAGGGCTTCTTAATATCATATTTCGGTCTTTGAGGGACACTTGGTATATCTGAGGTCTTTTCCGTCACCTCCGGTTTCTGTGACGAACCGGATGACTCAAAAGACGATGTTTTTTTGGCTACAATTGGCCTTTCAGGGATGCTTGGGGAGTCAGGTTCTCTATCACTTGCGCTGGTCGTTCTGCCTTGTAGAGGTAATGGTGAGTCGGAGGAAGCTGTTTTTGCGCCGACACTCGGTCTTTCGGGCACATTAGGCATTTCATCAGATTCGAGTTTGATATCATCACTGGAACCAGATTCTGGCTTCTGCTCACTTCGGGCTTGACCTGGGCCTGGCGTGGAGGATTTTTCGAATTGCTCATGCTCTGAAATAGATGCTCTAGAGCTCATGTTAGGTCCTCTCGGTCTTTCTGGCCTTTCTGGCCTTTCAGGCATCTGTGGGAAAGTTTCTGGCTTAGAAGACTTCAGCCCGAAGTCCTTGCTTACAGTCTCCAAGAACACTTTGTCAGCGTCTGAAGAGTCGTATCCTTTTTTCTCCACTTCAGCAATCTCAAACCTATTCTTTTGCAACTCCAATGGTTTTTCCTTTTTCTCAGCGAGATGTTGCTCTTTCTCGAGCAACTCCAGTTCTCTTTTTTTGGCTTCCAATTGTTCTTCCTGCTTTTTGTCCAACTCCTGTTGTCGCCTTTCTTCAAACTCAAGTTTTTTTTGCCTTGTAATCTCTTGCTCTTTTCTTTCTTGCAACTGCCTTTCCAATTCTTTTTGTCTCTCCATGTCCTTGCATCTTTGTAATTCCTTGGCGGCCTCAAGTTCCTTCTCTCTTTTCAATTTCCTCTCTCTCTCCAGTTCCTCCTCCTGCTGCTTCCTCAATTCTTCTTCCGCGACTCTCTCCAGTTCCTTCTCTTTCTCTCTTTCACTTACAAGTTCCTCTCTCCTTCTCTCGAGTACTTTCAATTCCTCTTCTCTGGCGAGCTGTTGTTTTTTTCTTTCAGCTAGCATAGCCTCTCTTCTTCTAAGCAAGCGTTCCTTCTCCTCTTGCAACTCCTGCTCTTTGACATTGGATCCAGGTTGAGCCAACAATTCCTCAATCCCGCTTTGCAGCCTGTCCTCTTGACCCTTCAGCTCCTGAAATTGATTCCTGCTGTCAATGGTGCGCTTGTGAATCACTCCATGCATCTCCTTCAGCTGCTTGTCTGTACTTTGCATCAAATCATCCAATTCGGCCGTTTTGCTTCTTGAGGGCCTCTTAGTAGGAATCTGGGGTACCGACGATTCTACAGGCGATTTTGAAGCTGGTCTAGTGGGCACCATTGGAGATGGCGAAGGAGAGTGCGTGTGCCTCTGAGGCCGTGTGGGAACAGTTGGGAACTCCTCAGACGACATAGTTCTTTAAACTTTTCTGATCAATTTATCAGACTTTGACGTGTTGTTTTGTTTGTTTAAAGAAAAGGGGCTGCGATTTTTCTATTATGAGCTGTAGTACCAGCTAACCCGAAACCGACCAAGGCTTCCCATTCCTAGCTTTCAACCTCACATTTATTACTCAATCAGTCTATACTCACCTATTTCAATTATATAGCCATTCTCGAGACCCTGGAAAAAGGTTGCCATTGTAGTTTAAGGCCAAGGGGTCCCAATCTGGAGGAAGGCGTCCCAGGTCAAGCAGAGTAATTCAAACGGAAGATGTCGTTGAAAACGTAGTACGAGTTCCCATCTGGAATCAAGTGAAATACCTGTGAGAATCTTTGTGGATTTTGCTCATCGTCGATAAGCAAATCCCCAGTGATCATCACTAGTACGTCGCCATTTGGCGAGGCCGGCTGAGCATCCAGCGTAGTTATCCTATGTCCGACTTTCTGGAAGGGCAAAGACACTAGCTTCTCCACGATGTTCTTGGCACCTTGCAGCTGGCTGGTTTCAAAAGTAAGCATGGACTCATCCCTGTACAGGTTGCCCAATTGGCTCCTGTCGGAGTCAAACTGGTTGTAATAAAACTGTGTGAATTGCTGGGCAAGAGTGCTAAAGTCCATAGACATCTCGAGTGGCGGGTGGAAAGGGCTCTTGGTTCGGTCACAAATTATGAGGTGGTCCTTGAATTACCTGATCCTTTCGGCTGAAAATTTGCCATGTTTCGCTTACCCGACGAATTTTCATGCCAACAAAAAAAAGTCTATAGGGGTTTCAAAAGTGGATATAATTGACATATATTGAAATGGATGACAGGCCTGAAAGAAGGCTCAAAAGGGAGATTTCAAAGGCTGCTGGAACTTATTAAATAGTGGTTAAGTAACCATGATGAAAAGTGCAAAATCCCCTTTCAAGAAGAAAACACACAGCCGAGAAAGCTCGATTGAGGACAGGGGTTTTTTCCACAGAAGGTCCACGTCTGGTTCGAATATTCCAATCGCGCAACATTCGAGGCAGGCAAGCAACGGCGCACTCAACATTGGTCCTCCCGTATCGGGGGTGAACTCTTCACACAAAAGGACAGCTTCCAATTCTTCCAGGTCTTCGCAGAATTCTAATTTTCTAGCAGAGCAGTACGAGAGAGATAGACGGGCCATTTTAGTGTCCTGTTTTTCTGCAAGCGATAGCAAGTCACCTGAGCCACCTAATAGCTACATTACGCACGTAAGAATTATCGAGGATAGCCGCTACCCCTCTTCGAGACCTGCATTGGACTCCAAACTGGAAAACAAAAAAAAACGAATACTGATCTTGAGCTCGAAGGCCAACAATCCTAAGGATGTCCAATTGCATAAGGGACGTGAAAACCAGGATGGTAGGTTCCAGATCGGTAGGACATGGAGTTTGAAGGAGTTGACAGCCATTGAAAGAGACACAGAAGTCAACGAGGGCTTCGTGTTGACAATGTCGAAGCGCTATTATTGGGAAACTAACTCTGCAAAGGAACGGGTAGTTTTTATAAAATCACTGGTCAACACTTTTATGCAGGCATTTGACGGACATGTCCCTGAGCTTATCAACTGGGATCTATCCATGTTTTACCTTGATGAAAGAACCTACCAAAGGGCAATGATGCGTAAAAGTGTATCATTTGTGGGCCCTACTTCTATCCCCAGAGAGAGCTCTAATGCAAGCCCAACTCAGAGTGCAAGCCCGCATCCGAGTACGAGGCTTCCAAATCTGGATACTTCGACGCAAATGTTACCTTCTCCAAGATCCCCTGCTAGAACACCAGGGAGGTCACCTTCTCTCAATGACCAATTCTTTCAAAATAAGCAGGACACTTCAAAGCCTCCATCAAACAAATCCGGATATTCAAATAGCCCAACACTGAGTAACGATAGTCATCATTTCTACGACCAGCATTATCAACAACGCAACGCTCAGCAGACACGGATGTGGCAATCCCGACAACAAGAACAAGAACAATCTCCGCAGCAGGCACAACAGGCACAACAGGCCCGCCAGGCGCATCAAGAGTGGAAGGCACACCAGACGCAAAAAGAGCAGCAGGCCCGTAAAGAACAGCAGATGCGTCAAGCCCAACAAGCACGTCAAGCCCATCAGGCGCAGCAAGCTCAGAAGGAATATGAACGCCAACAAGAAATGGCACGCATAGAACAACAGCGCCAGCAAATGGCCGCCCAGGCCCAGCTGGAACGCGAAGCGCTACAGGCCCAAGAAGCGGGATCTCGAAATAACCCTTCACTCCAGCAACCTGTACGGGGTGACTCAAGTGATTTCATGCCACTTTCCCAAAAGACATCCCATACCAGCGGCAGATCGAATCGATTCTCACCAGACGTAGCATCATCGCCCTACTTCAACTCCACCCACCAGTTTCCTACCAAACAGAGCACACCGGATATGTCTTCTGTCGCAACGACCCAACTCTCCGTCAAGCAAAGTACTCCAGAGATCCCATCACATATGAGACAATCCGCTGTAAAGCAAGGTACAGTAGAATCTTTTGATGCAGACGACAACTTGCCCTTACCTGTAGATTTAGAGCACTCTCAAAGCAGGCAGGATAACCTTCTAGAAGACTTGAATAATGTTTTGGGAGATGCTTCCAACACCAGCGTTCCTTTTAATAGTCACTCTGATAATTTCCAGGAGCGACCAGAGGTCCCTTCGGATGAGATCAGCTCTCCATTCAAGAGGGACGTTTCTCCGATGGAAGTTGCACCGCTGTCTATACCCCAAACGCAGCCAATTAACGCCCGTTCCACACAGGAACAATCTCCAGTAGTGGATGTGAGCGACGTTGCCGAGGATTTGAACGCCTCGACGATTGATACGAATCATGAGGACTCTAATGATCTTTCATTTGAAAGAGGTGATGAAATTCCTTTAAATGATCCTTTGCCACCGACGTCCCCTCATGTATACCACGAAGTAACGACAATCCAGGAAGAAGGTCCACCTGTAGAAGGCCAGAGACGATCTGTGGTTGCAGCAAATGTCGCTGAGCAAAGTCAAGATGGAGAGAAAGTCGCGAAAGCCAAAGATGTTGTGGATATTGAAGATGAAGAGTTATTAGGAATATTGACTGATATTAACTGGGAATTGGGTGATGCGGCGGATGACTTAGTGGAAAAATTGAACATGAAGCTGGCGGAAACTACCTACGCTTTGAATAATGGGTTGTTGTCGCTAGAAAGCTTGGGACCCAGTTTATTGCCCTATGAAAAGCAAGTAGACGAAGTTTGCGACAAGATGAATCCGATTTTTTCCCTTTTTTTAATGGAGATGGGGAATGTCGCTGAAGATATCGAATACATCGAGAATCAGAAGAACGGATTGCAAATAGAGAGTGCAAATAAGAAGAATCTGTGGAATACATTGACCGAACTCATGAATACTGTTTCTTTGGATGACGCGACTTTAAACGAGTTGCTGAACTCCCCCGTTGGAGAAAAGACCTTGCTGAGAATGGAAACACTGTTGAAGTCATTGTTCAGAGCTTTGAAAGCCATCAGCGGTGAAAATGATGAAGAAGACTACAATTTGGGTGAAATGCAGGCATTGAAGGAAAGACGTGAAACTTACGAAAAAGTTACCAAAGTTTTCTTGGAGCGATTAGTCAATGCTTTGAGTGGTATGTTTGTCAATATTTACAAAGACAATATTACTGAAGATCACTTGAGTAGTTTTCTCAATAGGCTTTTGATCTTCTCATCTTTGACACTTTTCTGCAAGGACGTGGATGGGAATTCATACAATTTCATTGTAGACAAGTGGGTCACAAGTATTCAAACTGTTTACAACCGCATTTGCGAAAAGATGATTCACAACTTGAGAAAATACAAACTCGATAGAAGAGAAGTGCATTCGGATGCCAGTGATAAGAGCATCGAAAGTTTGATGGTCCAATGGGAAAGCTACAAAAAAACAAGAGCATTATCAGAAGTCGTTCCTTCATCAGCAAAAGCTGTTTCACACTTGAAAAGCTCATTGGAGTCCTTGGGCAAACTTTGCATTTCTTATCAGAACTTTATTGATTGCTTTTTCCATATTTCTTCTTCTTTGGACTTCGAAGAATACTTGGAACAGTTTGGAGATCCCAATACCAGAACGGTATCTTTGTATTCGGTGAAACCTATGCAATCAGACAGGGAAGCTGCATTAAAAGAAGCTCAACTGGTGTCGCGTATCTTCAGACCCAACGTTGCCAAGATATCTTCGTACTTTGCCAGCATACTACGAGCAGACAGCTCTAAGGCTCCCGTAATAATGTTTTTTTTGGAGGAAAAGCTGAAGACTCTTGAATCTTCAAATCAAGAGTTTCTTCTCGCGGCATTGTCACAAATCTTAGATCAAGTGAAGCAAATGTGGTCCGAATACGTCGAGGATGAAGTGGTTCGCTTGGAGAGAGCTGAAATAAATATGTCTTCCAGGAGTATATCTCCTTCTGTGATTGATTTCGCGCTGTTTGTCAAAAATTCACATGAATTTATCTCTTATGCACAGTCTCATTCGCAAGTCAACAGTATCCAATCTTTTGATTCACTTAAGTGCTTTGAATCTGATAGTAGCAAGCTGGGTAAAGCTATCACTAGACTGTTGAGCGGAAAAGAAGGAGGAGCAGGTATGTTGAGCGATGTCAGGGGCGTCGGCTCGGAAGCAACTGACATTGATAAAATCATTACGCTACTGCTCAACTCTTACTGGCTACTAGAGATCCTCTCCATGTTCAACGTGAATGGGTCATTTGACTCTACCATACAGGCCGCCAAAAGCATATTTGATACAGAGAGGGAGACCTATGCGGCCTACCTTCTACGGGATGCCATGCCTAAACTAACTTCATTTATTCACGGCGCATCTAGTCTTGTCGGAACTTCCTCGAGTGGTGGGTCAAATTTAGGCAAGTGGGCTGCGTATAGCAGACAAAATCTGGATAACATCTTGGCTGGCTATACGTCCAGCGAAATTGACACACTCGTAAAGAGACTTTATCAGCACATGATGCGCCACCTTTCTCACGAACTAAATGATCTCATGAAAGGGACCCTATGTGATAAGCTGTGGTCATGCATTCAAGGGCAGACAGTGTCCCTGTATTTGAAACTTTACACGCTAATCGAAAAACATTACAAAGGAGCACTCGTCCGCTTCACTAAAAATGACATTATTACAGCATTCGAAAGATACAAGGAATAGGTCAACTCGTAAAAGAATAATAACAGTAACGTGAACTGCGGCCCATATAACATTTAATTAATTACATGTATCCAATACTCAAAACTTGACGTAACTAATGACCTGTATACTTTTCTCTAGAGGCCCATTGTGGATTTATCTACAAAACAAACTTTACGCGTCGGTAGCGTTAGTGCTAAAGTCTTTTTAATAAAAGAAGATACTGCGTTCATGACCACGTTTGGTTATGAAGATAGCGATCTGGATGATGATGAGCTGGACTCATTGAATCGAGATGGGGTAAATCGCATTGTGCGAGAAACTATCTTGAGAAGGGCGCTTCCAGTACAAAGAAATCTATTGGGTGAAGTACTGCCCGGGCAGACCTCTCATTATGAGGAAATTCAAAAAGAGGTCAGCTTCAAGGCAACACATCATGCCTTGAATGAAGAAAAGCTGCGACACTACGTCTATCCAACAAATTACGAGGAGAGAGATTACCAATTTGATATTGTCAAGAAGGCTCTTTTTGAAAATGTTCTATGTGCTGTTCCTACCGGTATGGGTAAAACTTTTATTGCAGGCACAGTGATGTTAAATTATTTTTTATGGACTTTATCAAGCAAAATAGTGTTTATGGCGCCCACCAGGCCACTGGTGGCTCAACAAATCAAGGCATGTCTTGGCATTACCGGTATTCCCCACAACCAGACTGCGATTCTTTTGGACAAGAGTCGAAAGAACAGAGAAGAAATTTGGGCTTCCAAGAGAGTATTTTTCACCACGCCACAGGTGGTAGAAAACGATTTGAAAAGAGGAGTGCTTAATCCAAAGGACATTGTATGCCTTGTTATTGATGAGGCACATAGGGCCACGGGATCTTACGCTTATACAAATGTGGTGAAATTTATTGACAGGTTCAATACTTCATATCGAATATTGGCACTGACTGCTACTCCTGGCACGGATTTGGAGGGCGTTCAAGAAGTGGTCAGTAATTTGAACATTTCAAGGATTGAAATACGTACTGAAGAAAGCATGGACATTATCAAATATATGAAGAAGAAAAAGCAGGAAAAAATTGAGGTAGCAGCTATTCCTGAAGTCATCGACATAATAGAACAGCTAGGGATTGCAATTTCTTCAATCTTACGGCAGGCGGTTGAACTGGGAATATATGAAGATTGCAATCCATCCCAAATCAACGCCTTCAAGGCGATGCAACAAAGTCAAAAAATTGTGGCTAATCCTGGTATTCCAGAAGGGATCAAATGGAGAAATTTTTTCATTTTGCAATTGCTAAATCACGTAGGTCAAATGCTCAAGCGAATAAAAATCTACGGAGTTAGAACTTTTTATAGCTATTTTAGCAACAAGCATCTGGAATTTACCACAAAGTATGGCCTGGGGAAATCCACGAACAAATTGGCGGCAGAGTTTTACTACCACCCCATTCTAAAAGCACTTTCTACTCGATGTGAAAAGTTACTCGCAGATCCCACATTTTTAGGCCATGGAAAATTGCAGCATGTTAGAGATGAGCTTATTGATTTCTTTTCTCAAGGTAGATCCGATTCGAGAGTGATCATTTTCACAGAGCTTAGAGAAAGTGCTCTGGAAATCGTGAGAAGTGTGGATGCTATGGAAAATCTTCACATAAGACCGCACATCTTTATTGGACAAGCTAGAGGCAAAGAAGGTTTTGATGAAGTAACTTTTACTCGAGAAAACAAACCCAAGGGACGTAAGAAAGCAGATCGATTAAAACGTGAAGAAGAGAAATTAAGATACGAAGAAGAAAAGAAAAGAAGCCAAAAGAAAGCGGCCTCTGAAAGGGAAGCCAGACGAACTGGTAGTTCCGAGGAGGCGCAGATGAATGGTATGACACAGAAGCAGCAGAAAGAAGTGATTCAAAAATTCAAAGATGGCGAATACAATGTTTTAGTGTGCACTTCCATTGGCGAAGAAGGTCTGGATATTGGTGAAGTTGATTTGATCATATGCTATGACACCACAAGCAGCCCCATTAAAAACATTCAACGAATGGGCAGAACAGGTAGAAAGAGAGACGGGCGAGTTGTATTATTATTTAGCAGTAATGAACCTTACAAGTTTGAGCAGGCTATGAAGGACTATGCCAATTTGCAAAGACTAATAACACAAAATTTCCTCGAGTATCAAAAATCTGACAAAATCATACCATCTGATGTGAATCCCTCGTGCCGAAGGCAATTCATCACAGTGAGCGAGGAGGATCAAGAAGTCAACGACATGGAAGATTCAGAGGAAGTAATTCGTTTTGCCACGCAGTGTATGTTAGGGAAGCAAATTAAGAAGAAACGCCAACCAAGACAATCGAGACAACCAAAGAAAGGGAAACGGTTTTTTATGCCGGATAACGTGCAGACGGGAATTATCACTGCAAGTGAACTAGTACGTAAGGTCGAAAGCCCAAAAAAGGAATGTCCGACTTTGGATAATTTGGAATATGATTCACTGGACATGTCGTCACCATGCAAATCGGATTTTGGAGAACCAACTAATCATGAGGAGGATCTTTCACGGCCTTGTTCTTTGCCTCATCTCGGTTCTCGTCTCCAGCCTTCCAGCCAATCGTCTGCTGATATGTGTTTTCAAGCACCCACATCGCCTCAAGCTAATAAGAATTTGACTGCAAATTCCAGCCCTAGCGCAAAAGAGATACCTCCAACGGCATCCATTTCTTCTCAGATGAAACTTGAGGCCCATTCGCCACGCAATTCAGAATGTCTAAGCTCTGACGCAATTTCTCTTCAAACGCACATTCATTCACCTTACGAGAGAAAAGAAGCTCGAGAAAATTTACCCAATGCTGGAGCAATATCCAAACGTCACTCGCATGCCCAGGGTTTGTTCTCGGATGTGTTTAACGTTAACATAAAGGCGGAACCTTCCTCGCCGGAAAAAATTACAAGCGATTACACAGATTCCTTGAGTTTGGGACAAAAAATTGATAGTGATGAACATCGCCACAGCATGCCCCTCTTGGGGAAGCGTCAGCAGCAATTATTCAATGATTTCTCGAATAATAATGGAGGGTTGCTCACCTCTCAAGAGCGTGAGTTTTTTCGAAACAATTACTCAGTCAACCACACGGTCGCCATTGACACTATTCCTAATTTTTGTTTCTACACCAAGCGTGCTCATGTCCCGCACAGCATGCGTAACGAAGGGTTTTTGCACCTTTTCGAAGATCTCAGAAGCGGTGACAAAACCAGAATCATCGAAATGAACCGCGTCAGATGCATTGCACGTGGTCTTCATAGTGGTATCCTTGACCCCGAAATGGAAGAAGATGCATCTCCGTCAGTTATGGTAGAGGATTATGACATTAAAAAAACTCCATGCAATCTTCCCGACCAACAAGATGACCTGGACAAGATCTTGGGGTCAGACTCTGATGTTTGAATCGTTTACACACCTTTATTAAATATACCAATACGGCCCGTATTGCTCGCTTTTATGGGTGCCGTATTATGTGACATTATTGTCTATATAAAAGCATGGAAAACTTGGGATTGTGAAAACTTTAACAACTGTTTACATTTAAAGAAACCATCCTTATGCACGGGAAATACGCATATCAGTGAGGATTCGTCCGAGATTGTGTTTTTGCTGGTTGAAATTTACATTTAACCTGACCCTCTCCTCGTAGTCCGTTTGGGGAATTCGCTTTAGAATTTGCTAGGACTATGAAGGGAATTTTTGGAACATTTCCTCTTAAAGCCCCACGGGGCTTTGAAAACGCGGTACCTGGCCGTCTTTTACGGTTATCCGGTCAACCTTCTCTTCAAGTTTTGCACGGTGAGTTCACGGTGCGTTTGAAGTTTTCTTGGAGTTGGCTTCCTGCTACCAAATCTCAATTCAATGAGATTTGTTGAACTAAGGCAACAACGTTGCATTTCAATGGGATAAGCAATTCTCTCAGTTACTTGATTAACTTATGTCTGTCGAAAAGTGCATTCAATGTCACGAAGTAAAAAGAAAACAGAAAAAAAAGCAGTAATCATAATAACGTTAGGCAGCTGTTTTAACTGATGCCTTGCTGTTACGCAGGAGCCCTGAAGCATGCCAAGCCTGTGAACAGTTCTTTTGTTAATTATTGACGTGTGCAGTTTCTTTTCAATCACTTTGTACGTTTCTATAGGGGCCTGAAATATCGACGTTTACCGAACTGATCAACTCTGGAAGACAACGCTCGAGAGTATTCAAGACGCCAACGCAATAACTTCCAGCAGGTCATAGATTGTTGTAGTTGTCCTGTGACGTTCTCGGCTGGCGGAAGTATCTGATAATGTATAATCCTTACCAAAATACAGGTTACTTCCAGCAGCAGCAGCAGCAGCAGCAGCAGCAGCAGCAACCACCCCTTGGCCAGCAGAAGCCTCAGGGCACTGGATTCGGCGGTATGCAACATAGCATGCCACCTCCACCGTCTTTGAACTTTCCGCACTTTCAAAGTCAGCAGCCCACTGGGTACGGCGGTGCCAATACAGCGGTTAATGCTGGTATGAATGATTTACTGCCAACGCAAAACAACTTCAATTCGCAACAGGGCACCGGCATGTTAGGTGTATCTGGAATGGGACCAGGTGCCCCTGCTACTTCCAATGCCGCAGGATTTGGAGCTTCAAGCTTATCTCCAAGGCAGCCACAGCAGCAGCAGGTTGGTCCCATGGCCCCTCAATCTACGGGCTATTTTCCATCGATGTCTCAACCAATACAACAAGCACAGTTGCAGAGCCAACCTACTGGAATGCAAAGTCAAGTCACAGGAATGCAGCAATTGCACCCACAACGCACGGGACTGCAATCTCAGTTGTTTTCTAATCCTACGGGAGGTCTACAGCCTTTACTTCCCCAAACTACTGGGTTCTACCATTCTACCGGGGGTGGTATGCCGCAAGCTCCGCTTGAGCCATTGAAGCCCACAGCTACTGGACTAGTTAATTCTTTTGCAAATGGCGGTCTCAATCACGACATCAATATTCCCGCGAGAAGATTATCATTTATAACTTCGAGAGATCAAGCCAAGTTTGAGACTTTGTTTCGCTCTATGGTTCCCAAGGGTTCCAACACTATCACTGGTGAAAGCTGTAAAAAAATCTTTTTGAAGTCTGGTCTGCAAGCTTCTGATCTGGCTAAGATTTGGAAATTATGTGATACTACGAGAGCTGGTGAATTGTTGTTTCCGGAGTTCGCTCTTGCGATGCACTTAGTCAACGACGTGCTACATGGTGACTCAATTCCATATGAATTGGATACCAAGACAAAAAATGAGGTGTCGAGCTTCGTCGATGCCATCAACTTGAGCATCGCGAGAGGAGATACTAATCCTTCTGGTCCACGCACTCCTTTTGATGACTTAATGATGTCTGGTTTGAAACCTCAACCAACCGGTTTCATGCCTCAAACTAGTTTTGGTATGCCTCTACAAAATCAAATTACTGGAGGTGGGTTATTGAATTCTCAGCGTACCGGTTTTATGCCCCAGACCAGCTTTGGTATGCCAATGCAGCCTACTGGTGGTTTTGGTGGCCTACAACCACAAAATACAGGCTTCGTACCCCCTACGTCGTTCGGTGCACCTCTACAGTCTCAAATGACCGGAGGTGCCACACAGCAACAACAACCAGGTGGCTTTCAAAACAATATGATGCCATCACTTCAACCGCAGGCTACTGGTGGCTTCCCCTCTTTGCAACCCCAGAAAGTTCATCAACAGCCTACTGGAAGCATTCTTCCTCAAGTTACTGGTGGTCTTAGGCCCCAGGTGACAGGTGGCTTTCAGCAGCAACAGGCACCTGGTGGATTTCAACCTCAAATGACAGGCGGATTTCAATCCATTCCCACTGGTGGATTTCAGCCTCAAGCAACAGGCGGGATCCAACCACAAACAACGGGAGGTTTAAGACCACAATTAACCGGCTCGTTTCAACAACATGGTGCTGGCGGGTTCCAAGCTCCACCGGCAGGGTTTCAGCCGCAACCAACCGGTGGTATGCAGCCGCAACCAACTGGTAGCATGCAAGCGCAACGCACTGGTGGTATTGAGCCGCAGCCGACAGGCGGTCTTCAACAGCAACGTACAGGAGGTTTCCAACCACAGTCTACGGGGGGATTCCAAGCTTACTCCGGTGGACCAACCTTAAACTTTCAGCCTCAAGCTTCTGGGGGCCTTCAACCCCAGGGAACTGGTAGTTTCGGTACGTCTCAGCAAGGTACGGGGGTTGCACCATTGCAGCCTCAGGGAACAGGGGCTTTTAATTCATCAATGCCCTCTCTACCAAGTGGTCCTCCAGCATTGCCCACTCAGCAGCAACAACCTCAACCTCAACCTACAGGTGGCCTCGTGCCCCAACAGACAAATGGTGGCTCTACTGCTGTTCCGCTTGGTTCTAATCAAACTGGTCTTTCAAGCCAGTCCACAGGTTTTCTTCCTCCTTCTGGGTTTAATCCAACTCAACCTTTAAGTGCTCAAAAAACAGGTTTTGGAAACAACGAAATTTATTCCCAATCTAATTTTGGTGGTCATTTTGAAGCTCAAAATGTAGACGAGATTTTACCAGAGGAAAAATCCTTGTTTTACAAAATTTTTGAGACCTACGACACTCAAAAGAGGGGTTTGTTAGACGCTTCCTCTGCTGTAGAGATCTTCAGGAAATCTGGGCTCAATAGAAGTGATCTAGAGCATATTTGGGCCTTATGTGACACTAACAATAACGGGCAATTGAATAAACAGGAGTTTGCTTTGGGGATGCATTTAGTCTACAGAAAACTGAACGGTTTTCAACTGCCTAGCAGACTTCCTTTAAATTTGATCCCTTCTAGTACAAAAATATTGGATAATGTAAAGAATCAGCTAAAAAGTAGTGCCGGTACGGAAGATAGACGTACAATTACCAAGACCGATGCCTTAAGCTATAAGAACAATGACGATGAAGATGTATTACCAAGCTTTAGAAATCGCCGGAAGGTTTTTAGTACTAGTAACAACAACAATAGAGATAGTACTAATGCAAATAACCCACCTGCTCAAAAAACTGTAGCGACGGATGCTCAGCAATTCAAGGCAAGTATTTCTGATTTGAGAAGAGCCATTAGTGCAAAAAGGCAGCAGCTAGAGGTTGAGAGAGCTCGTTTACAACCTACTAACAATGACGACGATTTGAGAGCTATTGCATCGTTAAAGGGCCAGATAGGTGACTTGCCTGCAATTTCCGTGGTAACTGATTCCGTTCCAACAGATCTAAGAGAGAGATTTAATTTTCTTGTCGTTAGGCTGCCTAATTTGTTTGCTCAGATCACGGAGATTGATACTCAAATTAGAAATGCCAGATTGCAGCTGTTTAAAATGAAGAATCCCTACTCGATTAGTGGTTCGGGTCCAAATGGTGAAATTACTGGAGAAGATAGGAAGAAAGCAAAGAGCAAGGCTCTACTAAAGTCTAGAATGAATGCTTTGACTGGCAAGTCTTCAGCACCAATTGGATCATTTGAGGAGGAAGAGGCGAAGTATAATCAAGAAGTTGCCAGGATTAATGCGAGCTGCGACAGTAACAAAGAAATTATTCGTGATGTGAGAAGTTCCATTTCAGAACTTGCTGCTTCTTTGGAGTCTACATTGAGTGGTGGTCGTATTACTAGTAACCCAAGTGATTTTGAGAAATATGAGTTTGGCGTAAGTTTGGAACCTGAGGTTCGCGATTTTGTCTATGGCATAAGATCTGTGAGAGCTACGACCAATCCCACTGAACAAGATTCAGTCTCCTCCCAGCAACAACAACAACAAACCTTTGGCTCTTCTAACGCTCGGTCATCCCAAAAGTATCCCCAGTCTGCCATCAATGTTAGTGCCGTAGGTGACAATAGTGGTACAAATCAGCCAGCCAGTCAATTTTCTAATGCGAGGAACACAACTTCAAATATCAAAGCTCCTTCGTTGCCAATTCATGAAGCTGCAGGCAATGATGAGGAAGAGGATGAAGAGGAGAAGCAGCTGAGAGAAGAGTTGCAAAGATTGAAGCTCAAGAAGAAAAATGACAAAGAAAGAAGGTTGGCAAATTTGCGCAAGCAAATTGAGGAGGCCAGAGCTGAGGGAGATGAAGATGCAGAAAAGGCGGCATTACAGACTGTGGCCGACCAAAGTTCCACGTCCAGTATAAATGTTTCACAAGTGCCTTCGCCCTACGTTGCTCCACCACCAATCGATGCAACACGGTCATCTACCATGGCCCAAACTATGCCCAGTGCATCGCGTACTTCCTCTACTGCTGCTGTGGGACTTCCTTCTGTTTCGGCAGTCACTTCTCCGTCTCCTGCAGCAACTGGAAGTAGAAGCTCCTTCTTCAAACAGCCAACTTCCACGAACTCTTCATTCGATCTCAAAGCCGCCGAAACGCAAAGAAGGTTGCAAAGAGGTTTAGATGATCAGGAGAGTGATGGCTGGTCAGATGATGATGACGCTACTCCTGGACCTGTGTCTCAACAACAGTCGAGAGGTAGCACAAGCACTGCTCCAATGGCCCCCGCTCCAGTGGCTCCGGCTCCGGTGGCTCCTGCTCCACTGGCTCCTGCTCCACTGGCTCCCACTCCAGTGGCTTCCACTCCACTGGCTCCTGCTCCACTGGCTGCACCTGTAAATGCTTCCAACGAAAAGCCAACGCTTGTGGCCCCTCCTCTTCCACAAATAAGGCAGGAAGGCCCACCAGTACCCATCGCTCCTCCATTACCACAAGTGCAGACGGATAACTTTATTCCACCTCCACCACCATTGGCAGCCAACTCGTTGCAAAATCATCGCGAACAGGAGGCTGCGGAAGAAGATGACGATGTCCTTTCAATTCCAGAATCCGTGGGTTCTGAGGAAGAAAGTTTCAGCATGGCACCGAATGCACCTGGTGCCATCCCACCTCCTCCGCCCCTGCCATAAATCTAGTATTGATCACTATAAGTACATTTACATAAGTGCCAAATGGTTTCGAATCATTTATTCACCATAGGATCTGCCAGCTCATCTTCTTCTTTTTTCTCTTTTTCTACTTTAGTAGCGTCCTTCACTCTTAGATTAGCAGGTGTCTGAACTTTGTCTTTCGCTAATTCTTGACTCATGGCTTCCGTATATTCCCAATCGTCCTCTCGAGGTTCGTAGAAAGCATGGTCAACTTTAATGACTCTGCCTGCTATTCGGACACCATTCAAATTGTCAATTGCGAGTATAGTCGATCTCTGATCCTCGTATTTTAGGTAGGCGAAGCCTTTTGAACTTCCCGTCTCTTTATCTCGAACCAATTTCAAGTCTACTGGTGAACCGTATTGCGAAAATACTGTCAGAATATCTGCTTCCGTAAGTTCTCGGTTCAGTCCCCCTACAAATATGTAGGCCTGGTTTCTGTACTCTTCATGCCAAGATTTTTCTGGTGATAGTATACCTTGTTCTAGTTCAGCGTTGTTGATCCGTTCAATGGACTTTATTTGGTTCATATCCAATTGCTTAAGGCATCTTCGATTTACAGTGAATTTTTAAACGTCTCTGACTTCTGGGAGCTGAACAACTTTACTAGCCTCGCCTCTCCTTTGGTACGGATGGGAGGCCAATATTTGCTTTAAAACTAAAGGCAGGTGACTGTATCCTTTATAAATGAGTTCTATTCTCCCCCCGGGATCTCTACTCGAACTTCTCTAGTCGTTGCAAGCTTAACAAGCATGTGTGAAGATCTATTGGCTGGGCTGACACCTTGTGACGTGTCTGATGGACTTTTGAACAAATACAATATTGCCAACGGTGGCTATTTCCCAAACCTGACCCGCTGGTCAGGCGAGTCTAAAGGCACGGCTTATGGTAAGGCATATACTGTACTTTTTGCATCGGTTGACGACCCAAGACCCACAGTGAACTACATAGATTCTGTACCAGCAGGGTCCTTCTTGGTGCTTGCGCTGACGAAACCATTGCAGACTCCTTTCGCACCCTATGTGAAAGTTACGCAAGCCATGTATGGAGGGTTGATGTCCACAAGGGCCCAACATTTGAAAGTTCAAGGCACTTTGGTCTTTGGCCGTATAAGAGACCTACAAGAACACCGAAACTTAGATCATTCTGTTTTCAGCTATGGTTTAGGGTCTTGTGCACCAAAGGCTGCCATCAAGCCGGTGGCCATAAACCATCCATTGGAAATCATAACAAGCGATGAGACGATCCAAGTAATTAATTCAGGCGATTACATCGTCGGAGATGCGAATGGTATTGTTAGGATTCCCTCAGAGATTTGTTTAAAAGAACTAATTGCTTATGTGAACAAATCTGTAGAAGCCGATGAGTTAGTGGCTGAAGATATCAAAAACGGAGTACCTGCTAAGCAGGCTCAAAAGGATTGCAGGGCCATCTTGAAAAATTATTTGTGATTAAGGAGAGTAAGAAGCTTTGCAATGGCTGTTTTTTAAAATCAAATACATTTGCTTTGCTTAAATGCTAGCTTGAAGGCGTGGAAAAGCTTTGTTATAATTCATTATTATAAGGAGCAATCTGAAATATCAATCTATAAAAGAGTGGCCACACCAGGCGAACGATATTGAGTCTATAAAATCTTGTTCTTTCGGGCTAAACATGATAACCTTACCGACGTTGTTTCGTCCATCGGCGGTATCCTCCACAGCTGAACCGCAAAATGTGTCGTCACAACACTCTCTCAATTGCAGCCAAGGGTATTTCTTAGTATCTGGAATTATCATTCCTTGTACGTGTAACGGCGAGTCATAGATGTTCTTCAAAGTCTCTACATTGTCATATCTTTGCTGGAAATAGTCCAGAAATCTCTCAAAATCTCTTTCTGCGGCGTGTGAGTGCTTGCATGTGTTCATTCCACCATTTGTCCACATTAATTCGTCCAGTCCAGCCTTGGGAGAAAAGAGCGTGTGTGCAAGTTGTGCCGCACACACTTGATACTGGTTTTGGGTCAATGCCATCATCGGTGAATCATCTAGCAGCCCGATGACACCTGCATCTGTTGGGTATATCGCATAGGTGTTACCGGCGTACAATTGACCTAGCCAAAATAACTCTTTATCCCCATGGACGCAGCCTTGTACTTTGCTGTCCAAGTTAAGCATGAAAGAGAAAAGCAAGCCACTAAAATTCTTTCTCTTGTTTACTGGTACTAGTCCACTATCCACATGATGAAGAATACCATCTTCGAAGAATCTGCGGTAAACGGCTGCTTCTTCGGTTGTGGGAAGTTCTTGGCTTATTGACTCGAACATGAGATGGCTTCCCATCAATTTGTTCTCCTCGTGCGATGGTTCAAGTCCGCTAAAAGTACTAATGCAATAGCTGTAGGTGTGCTCGTTCGTCATAGTTCTGTCCTTAAACAACGCCATGCCTGAAGACCTGTATTGTGCATCATCTAAAAACCGTTCCAAAGGCACGAATGGCACGCTGTCCACATCCAATAGTACTGCTTCATCAAATGTGTTGAACAGTGCAGCCAGCCATTTATTTGCAAAGGTTCTGATATGTTGCTGGACAAAATTTTTCTCCAAGATCGAACTACAATCCACAAGCGATACTTTTTGCCCTGTCATAGCCGCGTAGTTGGATAAATCTTGAATGTGGCTGGCGTTAAACTCGAAGCCTGACGTAACTACCTGGATTGGCAGCGTATTGTTCAATTTTTGCAAAACTCTGAGCTGTTTGAGGAACATGCTCAACCTCTCGGGATCGAAAGTAACAGCAATTCCCTTGCCACTGGAGATTTGTAACCAGTTCTGCCAAAAATTGGCGCCGGAGTTATGTGCAACGGAGGGGGGTTTTGTTTCTACTTTGGTATGCAAGTCGATGACACGGGGCCATATAGATTCCCTGTTCTGTAAGAAAGGAAACATCCTTTGCATGAAATCTTGAGGTGTTGCTTGCTGATCCCCAGGACTCACCACACTTTCCATACTCAAAACTTCCTGGACGCTCAACCCACCTTTCAGAAAACAATGATCAAACGTTCTCAACCGCTCGCCCAGTAAGGACGCCAACATGTCATTGACCTCTTCGTTACCGTGATACTTTGTAATGAGGTAGTTGGTCCAATCGCTATTGGCGACATATATTGCGTCAACCATGTATCTGCATTTTGCAGCGAGAGGTGCGTTGTCCAATTTGACCAGCAAATGTTCCTCTGCCTCTGAGATCTCGTCGTGTCTATTCCATGGCCAGAACCCGAATTTGCTCGAAGAGTGAGAATGGGCTTCCACTGCCAAAGCTCGCTTTCTGCGTTGCTCAATCCATCGAAATGGGGATATCGGACCTGCGAACCTCCTGCCACTCAAGTTGTGACCGAATCCGCCTTCAACCTCGAATTGCGACCTGGAAGTGGCCGAAATGATGAAATATACGATCAATCCAAAGAAGACTAAAACTGCATTTCGTCTTAACAGCCTGGGATGGAGCACCCGAATAAACATGACATAGGCGGGTTGAAGAACGAATTGGTGAAGGGACTTTTTATCTGGAAGAGAAAGTGCAGCTGTCTTGGATTATCCGTCCCTAAATGATCGGGAGATGTGCAGGATATACACATTGATGGGTATCGAAAAATGAAAAAATGAAAAAATGAAAAAATAAAAACGAAGGAAAAAAAAAAAAAAAAAAAAAAAAAAAAAAAAAAAAAAAAAAAAAAAAAAATAAAAAAAAATAAAACACAAACAAACATCGACTTGCATAGGCTAGAATAGCTCTACTGATCGAATAATAGGGACAATTTTATTCTTCACATATATATATATTTATATATATATATATATTTTTTTTGATTGGTTTCCATTGATATAACCGCCATTTTCTTACTGTTGTACTTTTTGTCACAACGATGCCGTTATGGAGTGCACCATGCATTCGTTGCTCTTTTCTTTCTCTCAACTGCATAAATAACTGAAGATAATACACCTGCCTCTATTTCTCCTTTTTATTCTATTTTTTTTTTTTTTTTTTTTTTATCAACACATATAATGGTCTGTTGCTTCCGTTGCGCAATCGCCTTCTCCATTTTCCTGGAAGACCAGGCGGCTACCGATGCAATGCTGCAGAAGATATTTAAGCGAGGTCGCCACTACCTGAATTTCGCCAACAGCGAGTTAACGCTCGGGGGCGGGAATACTGTCGCGCTGTCGCCTGCGACGCAAATGTCATTTGAGCAAACGATTAGACCAAGGCCGACATGCAAACGGATAGAAATGACGGAAAACTTTGAATCACAGCACGTATTACGAGCTTCTAAATCCTGATTTTTGCTGCCAGAGAAAGGAGAGAAAAAAAAAAAAAGGTAGAAAAGTTTACAAAAAAAAGCTGCTTCCAATCGGATTTGAACCGATGATCTCCACATTACTAGTGTGGCGCCTTACCAACTTGGCCATAGAAGCTCTTGAAGTTCGCTTTTCATCTTAAAAGAGCGTGTGATCGTATAGTAACTAGCAATAACGGTGTAACACAAATCTACTACTTCTTAGCAGGAGCGGTGGTTCACTCTGCTGTAGTTCTCCAAAACTTATGCAGGTGTTCAGAGGTGGCATCTGCCCGCATCTGCATATTTGACATTCCGTGATGACGGCCACACTCCCTTGCTCTTGACAGTGATGGCATGCTACGCTCTTACTCTCTCACCAGCAATCGTATGTCTTTGCACCCACGTCAATAAAAACCTGACCTCCTATCACATATTTCACGTTGCTCCGTACCTGAAAATCAACAATTTTTCAAGAAAAGTTCAGTAAGACTAAAGAGCCTTTGATTTATTAAAAACTTTATTGTAAACAAAATAAAATAAAAAGGTATGAATTTATTATAATAATAAAGCAAGCTCAAAATACAATATTACAACCATTGAACTTCTGTGGATTTTTGATAGAATTGAGCACCACAGGGCCGGTCAAGGATGAGATCGTAATCTATAAAAACCATGAAGTGTGATGTAATATTTTTTATTCAACTTGTGTAGCGGCAATTTATAACCTACGAATTAAGAGACAATAATGATACCCTCCCCGGCCGTGGGGCAGGGGTCTGGAGATGGATTACTGATTTAGTCATTAAACCATTATTGATTAATCATTTTTTTTATTTTAGAGATATTGATCTAAAATAATCTTAAGATCATAGGATGGTGACAATATGAAAAATGGTAAAACTCCAGGTGCTTAATGATTCAAGAACTAGAATGGTACGAACTCCTTATTTAATGTTTATAAATAGGCAAAGCCATAACTCTGAGGATCCTTTGATTGTATATTCTTATATAAGCAGTATGGTGTTATATATTCGGTCATACAGTGCTCGTTTCACACACAAAAGGTTGTAGGTCCTCCCCTTTCCCATTTATGAATAAAAGTCTGTTGAACGGTGCCATGATGATAGGCTGATATCAAGTATCTATGAGCAAGTTATTGAGTCAATATTAAGTAAACTTAGAACCCATGGAAGGACAAGAAAATTATTAAAACAGCAAGTACTTACGTAACAAAGATTGAAGAATGTAATAATCAAACGGAATGCGCCATGAATTGATTATTCTGATCCTTGCTTACTAGGATCAACACTCAAGACACTCTGCAGGACGCCGATTCTTCACACACATGACTGTCGTATAGTGTCATGGTAGCCGAAATGTATCCAAGTGATGCCCGCGCGAAGTCTGCCAGTTTGGTGAAAAACCATAGGACGTACAGAGCTCAGCTAGTTACTGTTAGCGTGGTATTTGTGAGAACCGGGGCCGCGCTAAACAGATGTTTTACTCGGCAACTCAATAAAGTCTGCCTACTTGCGTCTACTTGCGTCTACTCGCATCTGCTTGCATCTGCCTGCATCTGCCTGCACCTACTCGCACCTAGTGGCACCTACTTGCGCCTTAACTGCACCGTCACTGGCGAAGCTCGATCCCAAGACCGCGACGGCGCTGCAAACCTCCCTCGGTTTTCCTTCATTTTTCCCCCTTACAAGACAGAAAAAAAATCCAAATTCCTCACGTGGCGGTCTGAACTAGCCACCACCACAGTTTTTCTTGCACACTACTGGCAAACGTTCGTTAAGCACGTAATGCGCTAGATGACTGATCAGTTGCTTTAGTCAACGAACGCCCTTTGAACTCGATCGGCAAACGCCAGTAGAGAAATATATATATATATATATACGTGACAAACGTAGAAGGGCGATGCCGCTGCAGAGGCATCTACTATAGCCCGTAGACGCGTTGCCATGCCAGAAAATAGCGAGGCCGTGAGTGTGTCTCAGTACTTGCAGGATCTCATCTCTTCGAACTCTGAGCTCGGGTCCCGCCTGTTATCGTTGCTGCTGGTCAGCAGTGGTAACGGCAAGGAAATTATGGATGCCATCAACAGAGGCGATTTGAGTAGCATAAGAAACTTGGACCTCGGCGTCGATTTCAAGATGCCCGTGGGAGCGCAGGCAGCTGCTTCGCCGCCAGCGCAAGAGCCTGCCGAGCAAGCAGGGTTGCAAGAGTCGGCTGTGGGTTCTCCCAGGCAAGTTGCAGCGGCTATGCGCCCCAGCCAGCAGGGCGAAGACGATGGCTCTTACTCGCAGATGGACAAGCGCAAGAGAAACACAGAGGCATCGGCCAGGTTCCGCGTGCGAAAGAGGCAGCGCGAACACGAAAAGATGAACAAGCTCAAAGAGTTGAATGTCAAAGTCACGCAGCTGTACAAAAGAATCGACGTCCTGCTGGAGGAAAACCAGCACTGGAAACAGAAACTCGAAGAGTTGAACGAGCGCAAGTCCAAGGAGATGCTGGAACGCATCAAGAGACGCAATGCCGGCTCGCGATGATGATTTGGAGAGCCTGTAGTTTCTGTATCCTTTTGTGAATGATCATTAAAACATTAATATTAGTAGTAATCATTTTATTTATATAAATACGGTTGGCGAAGGCTAGGCTCGCATGCCCGCCCTCAGGAATCGAGTCTGCTCTGGTAGAAGGATATCCTCTCCGCCCATTTCTTGCTGATGACAACCCGCTTGTGTCTCAGATTCTTGAGCTCGTAGCTCGAGCACCAACCGGAATCCTTAAAACTCTTCTCCAATATAGCCATTCTTTCGTCCTCCACCTGCTGCTGTTTCACCAGCACGCGGATGTACTCCGTCAAGCTCATCATTTCTGGTTTGTTCCCTTCCTTTAAGGCGTTATCGTTATGGTTGCTGCTAGCTTTATTCGCCTTGGCGCCTGCGTCGTTTCTCGTAAATACTTCGTCCAACGAAAGGTTGGACTGCACCTGTATCGGTGTACAACTTTTGGAGTTGAAATCGTCAGTGACCGTGATCATGGGCACCGTTTTCGTCAATTTGTCCAGATCCACCGTAACGTCCGATCTGCTCGAATTCATTGTTGTTCCCGCAGCGGTCTTCCTAGAGGAGGTGCTGCGACCGCGTGCCGCCCACGAGGACGACGACGAAGATCCTGAGCCCCCTCCTGGTTTCCATTCCATGCCATCCCTAACAATTGAAAGACCCATTGTAGGTTGTTGCTGTTGTTGCTGTGGCTGTTCTTGTTGTGGTTGTTGCTGTTGATGCTGTAGTTTTTGATGTTGCTGTTGTTGTTGTTGCTGCTCCTGCTCCTGCTGCTGTTGCTGATGTGTTTGCAATTGCTGATTATTTTGATTCTGTCGACGATCATGTAGAGGTGGAAGGTTCCCACCACTTTTGGGAGACCTCATCGTGGACGTAGAGACCGGGGTGACATCGCCGGACGAGTGTTGGGTATCCATGCCTGCATCGAGAACCCCAGCCAGCGAACCCCTTGGAGCACCTATCCTTCCGGTACCCAGATTGCCAATGGATTCTGTATCCTGTGCCATCTGGGGCGATTTTTGATCACATCTTAGTGAAGACGTGGAGACCGCCCTCTTAACGGACCCACTAGTACTTATTATTCTTGAAAATCCCTTCTTCACCCGGGACCCGATCGATGGGTTCCTTGAAGCGGTCCTACCCAATTTTGTCACATAGTTGATGTTCTCATTCTCTTCTGGCAAAAACGACTGATCCGAGGACCAGCGCTGGTTGGCCCCATCACTCGCACCGAGAAAGAACTTGTCCTTTGGTGGGGTCCTCTGAATCGTGTCTGCCATGTCGAAGAATGCTGAAGATTGTAAGATCGGTGTCGATGAGGCACTGTGTGCGCAACCTGGTGTCCTCTCCTGAGCTCCACCTCCCCGCTTCGATCCCTTGCGCATGATAGCGCTCGAAGCTCTCCTAAGCAATGGCATCTTCTTTGGATGCATGTCTCTCATGTAGATGTTGTTACTGCTCGAATTAGGCGTATTCATCACAGTGGTTGGCGTAGTACCGCCAGCTTCGAGAGATAGAGAGGTAGAGATAAGGTTCGAGTTGGAATTAGACCTCGACCACGATCGCGAGTTGTAACTCATGCGTGGAGGTGGTATCTTGTAAAACAGCTCGTCAGTGACAGATGTGTTTGAGTGCGAGCTGTTACTGCTGCTGCCGATGCTAAGCTTGCGAAGCGGTTTACTGCCTTCGAAAAAATGGTGAACGTGTACTTCGCTGTTCATGGTGTTGTTGCTACTGCTGTTACTCGCGTCTGCCCTGTCATCGATTGCCATGCCAAGGGTGGGCAAGATATGCTGGAAGGAGGTCGCATTAGAAGCGCTGTGGCTCCGGAAACCAGCAATTGGCCGCACCACGTCGTGTTCCGACATGGGCGACTGTTCGTCAGGGAATGGAACTGGGGAGGAATCGCCATTGAGTAGCGCGTTGGAGAACTTCTTCTTCAAAGAAACCCTCGGACTCGCCACCAGAGGAGACATTGACACATCTGCATTGTTGCAGTTGCTAGTACTCGCAGAACACGGTATCTCGAGCGCTTTAGAAAGATCGAACGGCGCAGAGTCCTGCTGCTCCAACGTACACGGCAAGGGAGGCAATAACAGAAATTCTTCTCTTCTCTCGGCATCATCTTCCTCCTTGATATCCTGCAACTGCGCGTTGTTACCGCCATTCGGCAGCGTTGGGCCCACCTCCGCAGTGCTCTTGAGCTCTCTAGATGTCATTGGAGGGGATCCCTTTTTGGCTGCTGAATGTTTGGGCTTCGTTTCTCCTGCTTTTTTATATAATCGGTAGGTGTTAGCGTATGATGGTTCCAGTTTACTTCTTCATTTACCGTTCTTTCCTTTGTTGAAAAAAAAAAAAATAGGAAAAAAGGAAAAAAAAAAGTAAAAAAAAATCACGTATGCGGGTAACGGCTCCAAAATCCGATATCTCGACCTCTAAATATTCAATATTTTATATTTAATAGTATTATAGTATTTTTTTTTTATTATGGCTACTGAGTAGTGTCGTCAATCCTTTCTCTTTTTCCTAGCTAGCTGTTCTTGGTGCTGCTTCTTCTCCTGCTCGATTTCCTCCACGTACTTGCCAATCTGTTCCGAAGTGAGCGTCTCGATCTGCGAGCCGGGGCGCACCACGGTGATCTCGATGTTCTTGGCACCCGTCTGGACTACCTCAAGCAGGGATCTCGTAGTCAGACGCACGCACTCGTCTGCAGTTGCTGGGGGTTCCTCCCTGTTGTAGTTCTTCTCCAAAAATTCACGGACGGTCTTGGAGTTTCTGCCAATGGTCTGGGCGGTCCAGGCAGAGTAGATACCGCTGGGTTCCGTCTGGTACAACCTCGGGGTGTTGTCGTTGTTGTCGAAGCCTGCGATCAGCGTAGCCACACCGAACGGTCTCACACCACCGCTTTGCGTGTAGCGCTGCTGCACGCCGGCGACGTAGCGGGTCAGGTACTCGACAGACACGGGGTCCTCTAGCGTTAGCCTATGGCTCTGGGCCTCTACGCGCGCCTTTTCGATGAGGATACGTGAATCTGCATTGAGCCCTGAAAACGAAAGCACTACGTGCGAGTCGATCTTCGAAATCTTGGAAGGGGTAATGCGTGGATCTTGCAGCTTCAGAGTGGAACGTCTCTCGCAACCCAGCACAACGCAGTCCTTGCCCTTGATCCCCACGGCACAGGTGCCTCTTTTCACAGCTTCTGATGCGTACTCCACCTGGAAGATGTGGCCATCAGGGGAGAAAATACTCAACGCTCTATCGTAACCACTCATTTCGATGGGTGCTATGCAACTAATTGACTGCTGAGTACTCTATGCTGGGAAACTTTTGTTTTACTCCCCTGTAATTGTCGTTACGGTTTCCAAGTGGCAAACGGCTTGCGAGGTCTGCCTGAGTTGAAATTTGGCGCGCAATGTCAGGGTGATGAAGAAGAACTAGTGTCAGAAACGATATTGTAAAGGTAATGTAATGGACATTTGGAAAATTAATAAGCTGCTGAAGCATTGACTGCGATCATTGATCTTGTCAAGAAAAATTCTGATGCAATTTTTTACCTTTTTTTTTTCTTACTACGCTCACGTTTATCTTGTATTTTTGCAA
Source organism: Zygosaccharomyces bisporus (assembly GCA_003707595.2). Taxonomy (NCBI): domain Eukaryota; kingdom Fungi; phylum Ascomycota; class Saccharomycetes; order Saccharomycetales; family Saccharomycetaceae; genus Zygosaccharomyces; species Zygosaccharomyces bisporus. The sequence goes on from PPKA02000030.1 coordinate 28,105, forward strand.
TACCCGCTGTTTTAAATGATGTCTGCAACTTTTGGCCTTGAATGATGTAGTTTTACAACGATGAAGGCGTGTCACAGGTAGCTGTCGCTTTCTATAGTGTACGCTTCTTATGTTGTACCAACGCTAAAATTGGGTGCCGGGCAAAACCTATCGAAACAATTGTTCTAAGATACGCCGCGAGAAGCACTGCCCGGTCGAGGTCAGTGTAGCTCCTTGGCTACATTGGAGCCCCTGCCCAAGAGTTGTTGTTTGACCCATGAAGGCATTTTCCCCGAATACGAGTGCAACTAAACGCAGGAGATGAGATGGAGAAGCTATATAATTTTACAGTAGATAAGCTGAACTTCTGCATAATAAGTATTGAAAGCATATGAAATACAAATTAATCTTAAGATGAGATAATTATCAGATGATTAAATACTATAGTTTAATAATAGGTGCCGCAACTTTTTCCTTTAACGTAGTGGCTGTCATCGCGCTTAACTACAAAATTTTGAACTTCACTTATAGAGGTTGATTGCTAATTATTTGAGAACTGGATTAGCGTCCACCGATAGGCTACGGGATCTGGGGAGAATAAAAGGGAGTCAAGATACCTCAAAGTTTAATACTGTTTCAATGGCGAGTGCTGTTGGAGCGGCGTGCTGATCGCACTTGTCAATACCTGCGGAAAGTGATTTAAACTGACAGAGGGAAAAAGTACGGCGCTAAAAAAAAAAAAAGGCACTTAAGAGTAGGAAAATTACCGCTGGGCGGCTAACAAAATCATTCTAGTACTATTTCACTTTCCTAATCATCTTAACTTGCGCTTCGGGCGTGGTACATGATATCGATACCACCCATGAGAGCCGTATGTGATGGCTTTCGGACTCGGTGGCCGTATCCCAGGCTGTTGAAAGACCCAAAGGGTACATGCAACGCGATTCGCTTGGTTCGACAAGTTTTGGAGTCAATCTTTGAAGATCGAAACCGACCTGAGCTGGCAATTCTAAAAAGTCATTATAAGTCAACCCGCCTCTGGTTTTCGAGGCACTCGATTCGTGCACGTCCCCACTTTCAAAAGTCTGCAAGAACTCCAGAGACGTGGCGTAATCTCTGCTTACGATATCTGGGGTAGACTCACATCAAAATCGATGCTTGATTGATAATTCCACCGCATCTGAAGAGCCGCTGAAATTAAAAAAAAAAAAGACGGTAGACGAAACTATAAGCGACCAAGAATTCTACTACGTCTAGGAGCCACCGAATTTAAATCGAACTGCAAGTGTAATTCATACAATTTTTACTAACAATCTCAACCAACTGTCTTAAAAAAGATAAAAGATGGGAGATTGTGGGCGATGAGATGGCCTAAGGGGACTTGAAAAATTTCACTTTGAAAAATACACAGAAAAATTGGTCATGTGCCAATTAGCTCTGCATTATGTGCTTCAACAATACAGAACATTATGTTTACGCAGGTACTGCAAGGCTAGGCAATTTCTGATGAAACGATTTCATAACATAGTCTGCCTTATCTCCTGCTGGTAATCTGCCGGCTAGGTCAGGCTTTTTTCTCTTTTTAGCCTTGTATGCAGGCAGGAAGCACGATTGGTTCGTGCAGAAAAGTTGGTCAACAAATGAGTGGTGGAACGACTCCTGACGATTATGAACAAGCAAATCGTCAAGTAGATGCTAGCTGAACAGACTTCGCCGCTTCGTAGCGTCTGTCTCATCGACGTATTCTTGCGCACAAGTTTGTGGGATTTGCTACCCGGCCGGGCTCTTGATCTTCTATAACCAACTGAATCTTTCAATGCACACTATACCTCTCCCATAGAGCAGTAGCAATGAGTGATCCAATGCCGCTGCAACCTCCCAAGGTTGTTCCCCTGACCGAGGAATTGGCAGAGAGTGAGGAACCGTCGACGGTCTCCCGTGTGTCATCCTTTGCGACGTCGTGTGCGATCAACCTGCTGTTGCCGTTCATAAACGGGCTCATGCTTGGTTTCGGAGAACTGGTGGCTCACGAAATATGCTGGCGCAAGTCCATCTTCCCACGCTCCAACAGGGCATACCAGATCTACCCTGAACGCAGAAAGTTCCTGTGATGTAATTATCCCGCTATATATATAATACAAAGTTTACATAGTCAGCAAATTCTCCTGCCTCTCAGCGTAGCACCGGTATTCCTTGCCGAGACACACTGGGAACCTGCGCTTCTTCCCACATACGCACTGCATTTCAAATGCCCCCTTGTGTATGCCCATCTGCACGGTGCGCATCGGCACCAGCACCCTTTTGCACCGTTTGCAAATGGTTCTCTTGACCTGGGGCAGCATTTCGGCCCTGATCCTCTTGCTCACGAGATCCATGTTCTTGGCGTACAGTCGAGCCAGCGCCTGCTCGCCGTCGTCCCCATCCACTGTTTGCCACATCGCCAGCTGGTACAGGTAGTTCATTCGCTGGAAATGGTCGCTATTCCCCACACTGCGGGGCGGATTGGCAAGCAAGCAACCATCTTCAACCTGTTTCTTTGCCATTGCTGTAGCAGCGACGCTTGTGCGAAGCTGTAACCGAGAGCTGAACTCTCAGCAGGTTGTAGCATTCTCTTCTACATTATTGTATGCTCCCATAGTGATTCCCCCGGGTAACCAGTGCATCATCTGCATCAGTTGACCATGGATCAAACTGCAGCACTGCTAGCACACCGTAGCGATCTGTATTGAGTTGCGGTAGCACCGCACGAGCCTTGCTGCGTTCCGATGACAGCGCCATGGTCACCAGCACAAGTTGCGTCAAGAGGATGACCCAATCCAATGCAAATAGTACCCAACGACCGCCCCTGCCACATTCTTGCTCCCCCACTAGCAATAGCACCAGGTAACCTAGCCCATGGCGGCAGACGTCTCTTTGCACATCTAGCTTCAGGTGATAGAGGCTGCTGTAAAGCACTTGTGCCATTAAAATAATCTGCGTATAGCGTAAACCTTTGAAGAGCACAGCTTTGACCACAGGGACATGGTCTTGCTCCTCCTCCTCTAGATATGCAGCTAATACGCCTCCCATAAACTCACTCAGACTCACCGTGGCCCATGCCAGCAGGGCCAACAACAGCGATCCGTCCTTCACAAATCGCAAATAGACACATGTATAGCTGACAATAGTCAATTGCCCGACCAAGAAGAACCCGCCAGACATCGTAATCACTGTGGTTAACCTTCCAACGGGCCTGCCTGTGGTACGGAGAACTCTGGTGGTCCTTATAGCCTTGAACTCGTCAGACGCGATCGTGCGCTTGGAATGGGAAAGCGAATAAAAGAAATTTGCACTCTTTACCAACTACACTTAACTTGCTCAAGGAAGAAAGATCTACAAGGCCTGGCTTTGGATTAGAGGTTCCCCATATTCAATGCTGAGTGCTCGCTTGACTGGTAGTGTGCGTCCAGTGGCCCGCGTGGCTCCACTATATTCGTTGAAGTATGGACAGTTGCAAAGATTTCAATCGAATGTGCCACAGGCTAAGCCTGCTACCCCCAAGCCCAAAGAACCGCTTATGCAGCGTATCAAGCACGAGGTGAAGCACTATGTAAATGGTACCAAGTTGCTTGGTTACGAGCTCAAGATTTCCACCAAATTGCTTGCGAAATTTGTGCAGGGCTATGAGTTGTCAAGAAGAGAAAATAATCAGCTTAAAAGAACTATGTCGGATATCTTCCGTCTGGTGCCATTTTCTGCATTTGTGATTATTCCCTTTGCCGAATTGTTGCTACCCATTGCACTCAAAATCTTCCCCAACCTTTTGCCCTCCACTTACGAGTCCGGCTCAGACAGACAGAAGAAGACCGTTCGCCTAATTGACACTAGGAAAAAGACTTCGGAATTTCTGCACGAGACTTTGGCGGAGTCAAACCTGATCAGTTACAATTTCATTGAAAGTGCTGAAAAGAAGAAGAAATTTTTGAATTTCTTCAAGAAATTGTACTCCCCTAAGAATGGAAAGAGCAACGTGTTCACTCATGAGGAGATCTTGACCGTGGCTCAGATGTTCAAGAATGATACCGTTCTTGACAACTTGTCCAGACCACAGCTGGTGGCTATGTCCAAATTCATGTCGATCACACCCTTTGGCAACGACAACATGCTACGTTACAGGATCCGTCATAAATTGAGATACATCATGGAAGATGACAAAGTGATCGACTACGAAGGTGTTAACTGTCTTTCGGAAAACGAAATCTACCAGGCCTGTGTTTCCCGTGGTGTCAAAGCCTACGGTGTCTCTAAAGAGGAACTGATCGACAACTTGCAAGTCTGGCTAGATTTGCGTTTGCATCGCAAAGTGCCCTCCGTGTTGCTAGTCTTGAGTTCTACTTTTACCTTTGGTGGTTTAGAGCGTAAGCAGACCTTGGACAGCAAGGCATTCAGTCCTCAGGTGGAACATAAGGAGGAGAAGAGCCGTTATGACGAACTAATGGATTTATATTACGATGGTATTTTGCATGTTTTGAGCTCTATTCCCGACCCTGTTTACAACGTGGCTAAATTGGATGTTTCCGAATCGATCAAACCTACCGCTGCTGACAAGAAGGAAGCTGCTGAGGCTTCTGCCAAGGCTGCAGAGAAGGCTGTGGAGGATGCTAGCGAGAGAAAAGCTCCTGAAGGTGTGGTAAGAGCCGCCGGTGGTGTGCAGGACGCTAAGGCGCAAGCTGCCCAGGCTCAGGCTGCCCATGAGAAGGAGGAGGCTGCCCCTCAACCAGTTGCTGCTGAAACTAAGGCTGCCGCTCAGGCAGAGGCTACTGTGGAAACTACCAACAAGACTCCTGAAGAAGTTGAAAAAGAACTTGAGGAAGACGTTTCCACTACTGATGAAAACGAATTCAAGCTCAACGTCCTCAAGGAGCAGGAAGAGCTCATCAAGAAGGAACAAGAGGATGCAAAGGCTAGAAAGGTTCAAACGCCTGTCTCTGACGACATCACCTTAGATGAGGAAGAGAAGCCATCTCCACCAATCCCCGGTGACCAGGCTGCCAAAACTTCGGTTGTCGAAAAGAAAAAATGAGCCACCTACCCCAACTCCACACACACATGCTCATATACATATTTAAAGACTATATTACATATGGCCCTTTCGCGTGAAAGAGGCTATCAACGTCAATAATTTCTTGTCTATAATCGATAATATTCAAGCCAAAACTTTTCTTCTCGATTTGTATTGATTGTCAGACATTCAATTATATCGGGCGAAATTTGTTCGAATTCTATCAAAGCGATGAGCTGAATGACAATAAATTAGCTGAGTCAAAAGCAACGGAGTAACAGCCATTATAGGTTATTCTGAAGTAGTTAAGCTATCATATCAGAATGGAAAGCTCTACTTCTGGTACTAGTGTTGCCAAATTTACCAAGTTGCAACCTAAGAACGCGATTGACGAAGAATTGGCAATGTCCAAAGTGCATATCTCCAAAAACTGGAAGCTACCACCACGTTTGAAGCCTGGCAGAAGGCCACAGATTAAACATAAGCTTCAAGATGAGGAAGAAAGTGACACGCCTGAGGAACAGAGTAAGAAGAAGAAGCAAAATAGAGATGCCCAAAGGGCCTACAGGGAGAGAAGGGCGAACCGTCTACAAGAATTGGAATCCACTGTAGCGACACTACAGGGTGTAGTAAGGAGCTGGAAACGTAAATATAAAGATTTGGAAACCGAGTTGGGCAACGTAAAGGCGGAAAATGTCACCCTGAGGCAGCAAATGAACGATGCTAAGTCTAGCAACTGCCATATCTGTCTCAAGGATCCGTGTGTTTGCGAAACCGATAATCTCATGTTGTTCCATGATTCGTTGTTGCAGGATGTAGTCAAAAACTTCAAACCCATGAAGGCGGTTAATTTGAAGAAACGGAAACTGCACTCGTCCAAGTCTCCTGAATCACTCATTCCGCAGCAGATTGACGCTATAGCGAGTGGTACATGTGGGTTTTGCTCTGACAGTACTACATGTGTATGCAAGGATATGGAAGAAGAGCAGCCTGCCTCGGTGTCATTCGGTTATTGTTCTTCTAGCAAGAACAAGACTGGTTGTGAAAATTGTGCAGATATTAACAAATCGTGTCTCACTACTAAGCCCCATGACGCCAATTCTCCCCATCCCAACTCTCCCTATTCCAACTCTCCCTATTCCAACTCTCCTCATATTGCCGAAAAACCGACGTGGGAGCCAGGGTCTTGCCCACAGTGTCAAGCGGACCCTGCTAGCAAAACATTTTGCAAGTCAGTATGTAACCCTGCGACCATTATGACTGAAATCGAGTCTAATCGGAGTGAACATCGATCTTGTCAAGATGCCGCCGAACCAGGCACATGTGAGCAGTGTCTAGAGGATCCTGACCGGAAAGAGTTTTGCGAGGCCGTTTTTCTGAACAAACTTCTGACAAGTGCCAGCGAGAACAAGGCTGATTTAATCCCCGTCAGCGATGCATATCAAAGGATCAGAAATTATATGCGATCTGAAGAATTGAAAAATCACGATTCGCGTCCTCTTCTTCTTCCTCTGAGGCAAATAGCTTCAGGTTTACGGGTCCGAGGTAGAGAAGTTGACTCCAAGAGTGTCGACGATGCACTACGAGATATGGACAAAAATGCATTTGAGTAGAAGTAAACGTCCTGGGAGGACATGCAAAAGAAATATTGTGTACGGATAAAATTACAAATGATTAAAAAAAAAAAAGTTTGATTCAGGAACGATGAGAATTAAAATTAAAAACAAGAAAGGCAATTAACGATTCATAGAGCAAGAGCTATCAGCTCAAACATCGCTCTGAAAAATATTGGGACCTCTAGGGCAGAACCAGCGGCCTTAGATTTTTTGTTGCCAGAACTTGTCGATGAGCTCCTGGTGGAAGTTTTGATTGAGGCCGTCTTAGAACTAGTCGACTTGCTGGAACTGCTCGAAGTGCTCGAACTAGTAGATTTGCTGGAACTACTTGAACTCGAACTCTTCGAACTGCTGGTGCTGGTGCTGCTCGTTTTTCCACTTGACGTGGAAGAGGAGCTGCTATTTCCTCCACTGCCACTACCCGCTGATACAATGTGAACGCCGGAACCGCAGTCTTCTTGCGTAGAGGCCTTGGTTCCCTGCGGAGTGCCAGCACCCTTTTGCAAGTAGGCAGAAGCTGCGCTCGGCATATCTGGAAGGGTGGTGTTGGCCTCCCACACTCCCTTCCTATAAGGGGGACAGCTGGAGTAGTTCTTGCTCGTGGAATAGCCACCATCGCCGGAGGGATCCGAGTGGGCCGCATATTCATTCTTCAGATTTTGGTAATCGTTGGTCTTTGAGACCGAATCACCGCTAATGTCCACCAGGCCGTAGCCATTCGCCTCGTTAGAGTATTCATACACCAGGCCGCCTGAGAACACGGACGACATGTTTTCGGAGTAGATGGCAGCAATCTCGGTGAAGGGTCTACCATCAGAGACACCTTGGTTGCAACCGAATTCACTGAGGAAGATGGGGATCGAATAATTCTTGTAAAGTTGCATCTTCTCGGCGTAACCAGATTCCTGGAAATTGGAATTGCCGCACCAGGAATAATCATTGACACCAAACATGTCCACTCTGGCGTCAGCGTCGTCGCCGCAGTTGAAATACTCAGCGGCCAATTCCCTGTTAGAGGCAATGTCAGCCGCGGAGTAACCTACAGGAATCGCCCTGTAACTGCGAGCACTCATGTATTTCTTCATGTCACGGACTACCGCCTTCACGTAGGGCGCGGTGAAAGTGTTGTTCACGTCGTTGATCACTTCGTTACCGGCAAAGAAGCCGAGCACGTTGTCGTACTGGGCAAAGGAGTCCACCGTGGCGAAGATATTCTGCAGGTAGTTGGCGTTGTAGGAGCATTCCGGGTCGACTCTCGAGAGCGAAGCTTGCGGCGTGTTTACGTCGAGGATCAGATAGATACCTGCTTTTTGCAGCAGCTGCATGCACTCCGAGTGGTCCTGGGAGTTGTCCACGCTGTAGACCCGGATGGTGTTGATGCCCAGATCTTCGAACACGGGGACGTCTCTTTTGCAGGTCTCGGCGTCGGCCAATGGGTCGGTCAGATTGGAGGACCCGCCGGGTTGGTAGTCTACGCCACGGATGTAGAACCTTTCGCCGGTCTTGCTGTTGAAGAACGCATTGCCGGTAACATTGATGGAGGGGGTGCTGGAGTCGGCGTGAGTCAAACCTGCCCAGACGGCAAACAACGCGCCAACAGTGGTCGATATCCTCATGGTGTGGTGGGGGGTGAACAGAAGCGAGCGGCTGCCAGTCAGCGGATACTACGCAGAGACGGGATCGAAGTGGTGTTGAGCGGGCGTGGCTGCAAGGAGCGAAAAGACGTCCGTAACGGATCCATCCGCCAAAACTATTCGCGTTTTATACACGCATTGGTACCCTGTTTATCTGTTCAGCACGTCTGCTACGGCCAGCTTCTAGAACGCATCATCAACGTAATAGGAAAAACAACAAAACGCTGGATCGCGCCTGCGTTCCGTCTATGTGGGGATTCCAAGTGCCCCGAGGGCCCAGACGATCCAGAGGGGCCCAGATCTGGCGCCGCGACGACAGCTGAACACTTTTTACTACTATTGGCTTTGTGCTGCGCAGCCTGCAGGATCCGCAGGATCCTGCATTGCAAGAAGACGTGTGACATTGGCGAGCAGCAGCCGCAGACGCAGCTGGCGAACGTTAAATGAGCAAGAGCGTTGCGTGATCGAGTGCCCCTGCTGCGGTGCAGTGCTCGTGCTGGCAGTAAATTAGATTACCTCTACGTGTGCAGCCCGCTCCTGCGGTCGATTGACAGCTAAATGACGCCCTGCCATGCAGCTATGACGAGGGAGATGAGGAACCTCATCGCGAATGTGAAACGCGGCGCGTTCTTCTAGAGTCGCGTTTCCATGCTGGGTTTCTGAAAGAAAAATAATGAAAATAAGAAACTGGCCAGATATACGATGGATAAGGAAAGAAAAAAAAAAAAAACGATGGAGACGAAAACGCAGTGCAAACGCAGTGCAAAAATAGAAAGAAAGTTCAAAGGTCAGAGATTGCTTCCAATCGGATTTGAACCGATGATCTCCACATTACTAGTGTGGCGCCTTACCAACTTGGCCATAGAAGCTACCTTTTTGTAAACTGGTGAGTGGACGAAGGCGTCCAGGATGCGTGTGGTAGGCCACCTGACACGAACCGCTGCTCGAACCGCTGCTCGAAACAGTGGTGAAACAGTGCTGTACGCTGCAGAGGCTTGCGAGGGTTACGAGGCCTTGCGTAGGCCTGCAGAGGCCTGCAGGGGCTTGCGAGGGCTTCCGCAGACGTGCAGAGACGTGTGATTACCAAGAAGTTGTACGCGCCGGCACCAGCAGCGTCTACGAGGTCCGTGGCATCCCCCCCGTGCCTGCTGCTTCTGCCTCACCTGCTATTAAGACACATGCATATATACCCACGATGCATCCGGCTACGTTATGGGCAGACCAGCAGCGTGGCTGTGGCTGCTTATCGCACGCCCAGCACGCTCAGCACGCCCAGCACGCCCAGTTGCAGTGCCTGCTGCCACAACGCAGCACCACCTGTACCTTGCGCTTGTTTGATCGTTGCGTCAAAGGTAAAACAATCATCCGTCGCCGTACTGGTGAAAAAAAAAAATACATTGTTCGCGTCGCGTCGAAACCAGCTGGAAATAGAAGTGGCTGCACTTGAGGGAAACATCAAGATTGGCATCTGCTATTTTTAAATGCTATTTTAAATGGATGGTACTTTGCAGCTATGCCAGAGCCCAGGGCTCTGAAAATATATACTGATTCGAATCCATCTCAGTTCCTACCCAAGAGACGCTCCCGTTTTAAAGCAGGCATACCATAAGATTCAAGAAGAAGCACGCAAAACAGAGAGAGGACTAACCTTTTTTTTTTTTCCCTTTTGTCTGTTTGTTCGTTTCCACAAAATCTACTATGCTTTCACCGCTTCTAGCAGCTCTCGCGCTGCTCCAGTTCGTGGCAATGGCGTTTCTCGTCATTGCCTGCCTCACCGCACCGGTTTTCCACCAAATAGGGTTGAGCGAGAAGTCCGGGACCACGTACGGGGTGTTTGGATACTGTGAAACGCTTTCGGGCTGTTCCAGCGCCAAGGCCATATACGACGTCCCCGCTGAGCAGGCCAAGGGCGACAACTGGGCCTTCAGCAAACACTCGAGGACCATCCTGGGGAAAATGCTCATCGCGACCCCCGTGGCCGCGGGCCTCAACTTCTTTGCATTTCTGTCGCTCATGATGACTTTGGTCAGCGTCCTGCTGAGCCGTAGCGGTACCATCAAGGGCTCCGCCTTTGCGTTCTTTGTGAACCTGTTTCTGACGGCGCTCGCGTTCCTAGCGTCTGCGTTTGTGTGCTTCGTGGTGTTCTTCACCTTCTGGCCCCATACGACTTGGATCACCTGGCTGATGATTCCAGCGGCCGCACTGCCGTTAATCGAAGTGCCCCTCGTGTTTCTGGCCCATTCCCGCGGACCTCTAAGCCGTGGCAGCGACGAACAAGAGGATTCGGACGACGAAGCCGTTGGCATGTTGCAACGCGAGGACACCAGTTTTGCAGGGGAGAAACCTCTGGTACTGCCAGACTATGGCGGCCGCCAAGAACCCGTCTTCAAGATTGACACCGCATCCTCAGACCACTCTTGGAAGGAAAAACAGGCTGCGGATGAGCGAACCAGAGAACTTTCCAGAGAACATTCGTTTGACAATTCCTACGACAATTCTTATGACAATTCAAACACTCAGGGCGCACCACAGCAGGCCGTGTCGGCAATTCATACGGAGTCTCGACCGGATAATCTGCGTGGCAAGCACGCTCCTTCCATCTCCCTCTCATTGGGCTCTTCGGAATACTCTGAGCCCATGGCACGAAACACAGATTCCAGAGCGGTGCTCGAAGACATCATCAAGGACACCTTGGGTGGCAGAAGTGGTGGTCAATCGGGTAGCCAGCAAGGTTCAGATCACCAGGATGCAGAGTCAAACTTCACATCCATCTCCCAACGTGCTGCGGCGAGATCTGCTGGTCCAGAGATCGCTCCCTTGGGCATGCAGCAAAGATCACACCAACAAAGCCAGCAGCATCCTCCAATGCAGGCATTGCCGGGGCAACACCCCATGTACAGAGGAGAACCGGCACCACAAAATTTCTCAAACTCGAATCAGGCACCGACGCCGCACGGATACGGCTACGTCCCTCACTCGTATCCTCCTAGACCTAACGCACAACCTCGCCATGGTTACAGGAGACCTAACGGTTACATGATGCCCCCAAGACTCGCGCAGCAGCATGGTCAGCCTCATCCGATGGCATACTCTCGCCCCATGGGAGGGCATCACGCTTATCAGGCAAATCCCATGGCAGCTGCACAGCCTATGCCGATGGCTAGGCCACACGCAGGGCCAGGCTATGCCGGCCCATCTCAGATGTCGCCGCCAATGGCCGGTGGGCCAATGCCCGCTCCAGGTGTGGTAAACGGAACAAGCCATTACGCACCAGCTTACAAAAAACGCATGAGCGCTAAAAACGCAATTCCGTCTGCCGCGGCACTTAACAGCACTTATGGGTTCAGGTAGTAATGTAATATTACTGTATAACTAGGTATAGATTTTTTTGTTTTATTCGTTTTGGGTTATCAGTCGATCGGGGCAGGCGGTGCTTCAGGATCTTCGGGGACCTCTGGCGGGACCACCGGACGAGTAGGGGCATCCTGCACCGGTTGAGCTGGCGGTGGTGCCTCATTGTGTACTGTTACCGTCTTGGTGCTACTGTGTGGCTTCAACATCACAAACATGAAGAGAGCGGCGACACATAACGAAAGCAGAAAAATCACTTTGCATTTCTGCGTGCTCTTCTGGTATCTGGTAGCCTGTTTAAGCTCACGATCTGCAGCTCTCAGATCTACCACGGTATTCTCTAAATTGTAATCAATGCGATCCACTATAGTTCCCTGGTCTATTATCAGTTCTTGCATCTCACGAAAGATGACACTTACCTCCAGAACGCCCTTGGCTAACTGTGTAATCTCTTGGTCACGCTCCCTAAGAAACTGCTGAGTTGCCTGCTCACTACCGGATTTCTGCCTCTGTAAAGTTTGCCTCGAGTACGCTTCAATGTCTCTGTTTTGGCCCTTTTCGGCTTCTTCCTCCTCCAATAACAGCTGGGAAGTGCCTTCAGATTTAGGGAAGACTGGCTTAGAGTCATCCTTATTAAGAAACTTAAGATAATTGTTTTGCAACACTCTAAACTTATTACTTTGGACCTGAATCTTCTGCGCGTACCTTTTCCTTAAATTCTCTAGAATCACTAGATCGTCCCTTTGCAGGCGGTGGCCTTCGTATAATTGTGCTTGTTCAATAACCTGCAGCTTTTTCATGACACCATAACAACGCTGGAATAGTTGGATGAGCTGAAAGCTCAACGATTCAATCTCCTTCTCGTCGTGGCTTTTATCTTCAAATCCTGGCAAGGCATTTTTACGATATAGCTTACTCAATTGCACCATTAGCCGGTCCACCTCAGCTAAGTTCTCATCCACATCTTGCGTAAGATCCACAAAAGAGGGTGGCAACAAGCCATTCCCTTTCATTCCTAACTCTTGCATAGGGAAAGCCTCCTCATCATCCAGAAAGGGATCTTCTGGTGACTGCCTCGAGCTGGCAAATCCAGCATTGTGTGGAAACGTGCGGCGATACGACAAAAATAGGTTTGTGCGATCCCTAAACATCTTGTTTAACGACTTGCTGTTACCGGCTTGTTTACGAGGTCAAAGTTTAGTCAACTTTAAACCTTTTTCAAGGTTCCGGAATGAATAACAACTGTTGTACATATGGGAAAGACAAAAAGAAAGTCGCTAGCCTTACCACCTTCTTTTAACTCGCGACGTATGAAGAGTCTCAGCCTGATTTGTAGCCTGGCATGTTCTTACCTAATCATTTTCTTCGCTTGAGAACTACGCCAGTAGTTGCACCCTATTAAAATAACTACAATAGTCCAGCTCATTGCAAGACTACTAGATCACTAGACCACACCTTTACAAAAGGCAAACTAGACTATCGTCTATTAGTTGTTGTTTATATCGGAGCGTTAAATTTCAGTTTTCCAGAATTGTAAACGTTTCAAATTTTGACAATTTTAATACCGATACGTCAAGGTCATCGAGGTTGAGAAAGACGCCGCCGATTTAAGGGCTATTGTTCACATCTGACTAAGTACAGGGAGCTACTATAGAAGTTGGATGAGTGTTCAATGTACGCCGAACGTCCAGTACCTGCTTGCCGCAGAATTCGACAACAGGTATGGGCCCATAGTGAGAACTCAGTACCCTACAAACATTCCGGGTTTTGAGTGCAACAATGGAGATAGTCTAGATACATTTAATTTGGCAAGTCTGATGCTCCCCAACAACGCCGAATATAACACGGAAAGTGATCCTGACACTACGGTTTTCATATTATACAAGAACATCAAGACAGGCAAATACCAATTATTCCCGCCCGCAGAAGAAGATGAAATACTGTTCTTCGTCAACGTGGTATACGCACGAGACGATGATACCAATACACGGGGAACCAAAATAAAAACTGCCGCCATCGGAACCACAATGGCTGATTTTATGGCGTTTAGACCATTTGCACTAGCCGTTCTTGATCGATATATGGCTTTAGAGGAAGGTATAGGAGATCCAAAACCTATTTTGAAAGCATGCTATAAGCTGTTAAACAGGTCGGAGCTCAGTTTCATTAAGCGGCTCCATAGGAACGAGGCAAGACAGGGTTTATTTCGAGCAGTGGGCAATGAGTCGCTACTACGTCTTTGGCTGGATGAAGAAAGTCCCAAGAGTATTGATTTCAGAAAATTACTCAAGTGCCATCATCACGACAAGTACACGAATCGTATAGTTCTTCAAAGGGGCAAAGTGAGCATTTCTTTGCATGGATATAGGCCCAAAAAGGAGTTTCTTGATTTGGCCAAGATACCACTTGAATTTGACGTGGTAAAATATGGCCCAATAGACTGGGTTTTTAAATATGATGTCAAGCTCTCCAAGTTCCTGTTAAATTTCATTCCGATGCTCCACAAGAGAAATCCCAAGCAGTATGCATTCAAGCTAATCGTATTCTCAGCAACCACCATAGGGAAGGAAATATCGCAGTTTACCATCGCTTTATCGAATTTAATGGGGCTGAATGCTCAAAGCGGCGTAACATTTTTGACGCTCCCGTATGTCGACGTTTCGATAATCGGTCCTTTGAAAGAGTATATAGAAATGCACGAAAATGCTTTTGCTATTATCGGGACCACGAATCCAATTTTCAAATCCCATAATGGTCTTTGGGATTACTATTATGATTTGGATACTGAGATTGTCTACGAGTCTGCAAATGAGATTGAAAAGGACGTCCCTGCTAGGTGGGATATGTTAATGTTCAAGAAATTGCTTGCGAAGAATCCCGCATCGCCATCCGCACCCCCAGAGGTGCCCCGATTAGGCCTTTTGCAGAAAATAATTGAATGTATTGATGAGCAAGAAACAGATATGCTGAAAGTACTGAACGCGTTTCGTAGAGTGAACATTTTACAGTTGTTACAATTAGATTTTCAAGCGACAGGTCTAGATTCCAACGTGCTATTGGATCATTACATATGCCAATATCGGGATTTTGTGGTATTCACAGAAGTTTTTCAGCCGGAAACGTTGCGTCTGTTGCAGCAGTTGTCACTGATGAATGGTTCTATGACGACTTTGCATCAAGCAAATTTAACTGCAATCGAAAGAATGGATGTGGTTAACCAATTGGACAGTGCGTTGACCCACATCCATTGGTTTGCCGCGCTGGATGAAGAACATCTGGAAACATTTATTAGCGTACGTCTCAACTATCCATTTGCACAGTTATGCTTGGAATACGACCTACAAGAAGATGATTTGGCAAAAGTTAACATAGTACAGGAGTTGAAAAACTGCTTCAAAGAAGACAAAAGCTGGATGTCGGCAGTGGAGGAAAATGCAGAGAGCGATTCCATTTTAGCGACTTTTATTAAGGACAGAAGTTTTTCCTTATTTTGCATGCCGCTTTTGTCGGACTCCAATTTGAAGATTAAAAAGGCACATTATGAGCCACCAGAGGTGGTAATCAGGACACCCGCCAATGCATCGATCAGACGACGGCGATCTATGAATTTGAAGCAAATGTTATCCCTTGGTAACAAAAGGGAAAGCTTTGGTGATGGTTTCTCGCTGAGAGGCCTTGCAGATGCTTCCGTTCCCCTCAGAGGATCCCATAGCAGATTACCAAGAAGCCAATCATCGTCCATGTTATCCTCCAAGCTCGGACCTGTCGATGTTGATAAAAAGACGAAAGACATTAAAAGCACGGCCTATAAAATTATATGCATGGTACACCGTCATTTTGTGGGCAAGCTGTTAATAGAGACTTCGTTGAGCCCCTTCTTCAAATCTATGCTAGGTGCCATTAACATACAAAAGCAAACGTGGTACGAGGAGAACCCGGAAAAGTAAACCTAAATTCGTATATGCGTCTACGCGTATACTTATGTACATGCACATCCAACAAAAATATGATAAATGACCCAAAATTTCGTTTCTGCAAGTTCGTTTCTGCCAGGCAGTGTTAAACTTAATGCTTATTCTTGAAGCTATTGAGCATTAGTTGTAATTGCATGGGGTAGTCCATCGTACCCATTTTCACCTCAATGAACTGTGAGCCCTTGCCGCCACCACTCTGTGCCAATTCCTCGATTTTAGCGTCCAATTTTTCCCTAGTATCCACGTAAGTACTGGTGGTATATTTACTATCGAAATCACCGAAAGCCTCGAACAATTTGGTCCATTTCCATGGCATAATATCATTGTAGCCGCTCTTAGCGCCAAGGAATGCTCGTTCGATAGTGTAACCGTTGTTATTCCAGAGAAACACGTTGATCGACACTCGATAACGAATCATAGTGGTCAACTCTTGGACTGTCATCTGAGCAGCACCATCGCCTACTCCAAGGATTAGCTTAGGCTGGTAGCCTGGACTCAGTTTGCTTTCATCAATAACATGAGCGAGCGGGTAGTCCTGCATACCGATTCCCACACCTAGGGAGGCCGGAAGAGACGTACCGATCGAAAGGTAACTGCATTGGGATATGTATTTAGCCTGGCTGGGCAACTTGTAGTCACGAACACCAAATTGGAAGGAACCAGTGTCACAAACCAGCACGTCACCTGCATTTAAGATCTTGGGAAAATTCTGGTGCAAATACAGTTGTGTAATTTCTTCTAAGTCTTCCTCGTTTGGGAGAATCAATTCGGCAGGGTCGTAAGCGAAGAACGTCGCGGGATCGTATTGCTGATGTAACTGCTCGACATCAATCTCTTGCGACAATGCCGCCAGCAAGTCGACGAAGTTGACACCTTTGATAACCTGCTCCTCGCCACCGACAGTGTCCCAGAACCTGATGTAGGATTGGTGGAACTCAATGACCTTGGCGCTGGGTCCATAAGGAAACCCCTGTGCGCAGTAGTTTACCTCGTTCTTCTCTACACCGAAATGCAATATCAAATCACAGCTTAAAAATCTGCTTCTGACCAAATCTGTGCAGTTTTTTCCAGCGTAAAGTCCCATATACCAGGGGTTCGTCTCGTCAATAATCGATTTGCCCATAATGGTAGTGAAATTGCGGCACTGTGTGGCTCCTATAAATTCGTTCAACTGGCGAGTGAGACCAAATCTGTCAACGTTTGCATCAGCCAGAATGGCGGGTGTCTTGCTAGCGTACAACCAAGATAGGGTGCGTACTACCGTTGAATGGAGAGTGTCACGAGGCGTTCTCTCGATAGAGCTCTGCAGTGTAATCTTTCTGTGTAGGCCACTTGCATCCACCAGCTTGTCCGCAAAATCTGCTGGAACGAAGATGTATCCCGGTTTCGAAAACTTGTAAATGTCTTCAATCACCTTATCCACCTGTTGGGTAGCCGTCTCGATGTTATCAAGGTATTCAGCCGAGCAGGCGATTCTATCCTTGACCATTTCGTAGCAGAGTTTTTCATTGGGGCCTACCAGGTTGGAATACTGCAATTGTGGAACCAGATGGTGGTAATTACAAGTGGGAGCATTGGTTCTAAGGACACCCACGATGTGCAAGACTTTGACGTTCTCAGTGCTTGCTCCTGCCACACCATTTAACGCACTCAATTCACCAACACCGTAGGTGGTAATAAGAGAGCCAAGCTTATTGGTATAACGAGAGTAACCATCAGCAGCGTATGCAGCGTTTAATTCATTGCAACAGGCAACCCATCTGCAACCAATATTTTTGACCGAATCGTCGTAAAGGTGCTCTAGCAGCGACAAGTTGTAATCGCCTGGAACACCGAAAATCGATTTAGAACCACAGAGAAAGAGTTTGTTGAACAGGTATTCGCCAAAGGGGATTTGCTGGGGTCTTGAAGATGTGAGATCTTGGGAAAGAGGGCCCATTGTAAAATTGTGGGTTTTTAGTGCTTTAAAATATTCAAACAAAAATCAAAAAATGGGGATATAATATCAATGATAATAATGATTATTACTATAGTTAATTGACGGTAGTAGTAGCAGCAGTACGAACAGTAGTAGTAATAGTAGCAGTATTAATACTCAACTAGTAAGCTGAAATCTTTCAAATTAAGGTGGAATGCTAGGTATAAAACTTATTTTTGAAAAGCTAATTAACTCATACTCTTTTAGAAAAATCAGGGTCGAGTTCTTTACGGCTTTTAATGTTGGTCTTATATGCTTATATAAGCCTTCTTGCTTGTAATTTAGAGGCTCTGTTAGACAGCGAGAGCTCATCGAGCAACTAGCCGTCGATTACCGGACGGCTGCCTTCCCTTTTTACCGTTTCTTCCCGCGAAAAGCCGAGGGAGCCGGTAAAACACGGACGCATGTATATCACGTGAGCTTCGGACATGTGTGAATATTCAGATTTACTCAAGTTATTGGTAAAATGATTGGATTATAAGTAATTACGTGAGTTCATTTGAAGGTAGGTTATTAAGCTTTTCGTATCTCGCATTTCTTTGGTCTTCTTCTCTGATGACAGTGAAATTTTGTGGTGCAGCCGCCGCCTTGCGCAGGTATCAGAAAATACATCACCTGACTAGTTTAGTAGGACCACCCATCATTAGATGAGAGATTGTAGACGCATAATTTCCCACTAGCGTATTAATACTCTGATGGGAGAGAAAACTAAAGATACATATGTATGCACGCGAGTACTCATTTTCGTGCAAATCACGTCAAGGGCCATTTATAAGAGTCTTCACTAGCCTAGCAAGGTCGAGGTCAGTGTGATCCATTGGCTACATGCCAATGTTTGACCGACGAAGATATTTTCTTCGAGTACGAGTGCAACTAAACGCAGGAGACGAGCTGTTTCCGGTGATACAAGAGCGAATTTTTATTGCTACGTTTTTTTTTTATTGTCGTTACAGCCATTGTATTGCTCGAGCAACTCTTGGGATTTGTGGTAAGGAAGCTGTCTCCCTATTGCTGATGATAAATTTTTTTTTACTTCTTTTTTTTTACAATATTTAACATATATCTTGACGGCTATTGTAGCATTACGACTGGTTCTTGGAAATGCAGAGGTGTCAATGTTTTGCTGCTTTTCTCTGTTGGAAAATACATGCTCAGTAGCCAGACGTTCATTTCCGTTAAACTTTCTTTCTTTCTTTGAGGTCTGTCAATGTTTGTCGTATGCCTCTGTCATTGCGGGCAAAAATCTCTGTCTTTGAAATTCTTTTTTCTCAAACAAAACGTAAGAAACAAGTGACAATAAAATCAAGGCAGCAGGACTGGAATCAAAAATCTCCAACGGTAATAGATATTCTTAACTACAAATCTTAGAGCTTTCATTGCCCCATTACTCAATAATGAAATAAATAGACTTTCATCCTAATCAATGTACATGTTCACATTGGTGAAAATTATTTTAGAAATATCTGAACTAGCTACTAAATGTACTCATAGCAATTATCAGGACCATGAAAGCTGGGCCTGTGACCATAAATAAGCGTCGTTTATACACCACTGCCAGAATTAATCTCGAGAGGTGCGAATGCCTCGCATTGTTGATAGCATTCTTGCAAGACTAACTCAGCAGATCACATCTCACCTAGCTGTTAAACAACTCGCGCAGTCAATCGAAGAATATTACATTTTCGGCATTGTTTTCTTCAGGATGAGGGTTGTTTTTTTTTTTCGAGTCTTGTGAATCCTTCTATATGGAACACAGAGATACTATGTGCATTCAACAGCACAAAACCCCAAAAAACGAATCCTGAACAAAGGTGCCAAGATGTGAGTTCCTTCATGTCCTTGCATATCACCTTGAGATTAGAAGTTTAGGGTTGTGATACAGCCCTACCTATCTTAAAATGCCCTAAGTTCGGAGTTTCGGGGCTTGAATTTTTTATCTTTTGACTTCTTGAGTTGAAAAATTCAAATTACAGGAAATGAAATATTGACCAATTTTGAAGGATTTTGACTATTTATGCAAAGCTAGCTCAAGGAAAATTTATTTTAGCTCTGGCTCTACTTGGGGAGCGAAAAGGAACTTCTGAATAAATATATATACATATATTTTCCTTGAAGGTTTTACCCCCAATCAACTCATTTGAACTTTTATCACACTATTGCTGTTAAGGGATGGACTCGAGAACAGTGGGTATACTTGGTGGTGGCCAGCTTGGCCGTATGATCGTGGAGGCCGCAAATCGCCTGAATATCAAGACAGTGATTTTGGATGCTCCAAACTCGCCCGCCAAACAGATTAACGCCACGACGGAACATGTAGACGGTTCTTTTGCTAACCCTGAACATATCGAGAAAGTGGCTGACAAGTGCGACGTTCTGACGGTAGAAATTGAGCACGTAGATGTGCCTACTTTGAAAAAGTTGCAGTCCAAGCATCCTAATCTCAAGATTTATCCTTCCCCAGAAACTATTGGGCTCATTCAAGACAAATTTGCGCAGAAGCAGCACTTAGTCGCCAACAAAATTGCCGTGGCCGAATCTATCCCTATCGATTCTGCCTCCATTGAAAGCCTTGCTAAAGCAGGTGACAAACTAGGATTTCCTTATATGCTCAAAGCAAGGACTATGGCATACGATGGTAGGGGTAATTTCGTCGTGAAGGGTAAAGAGAGTATTACCGAAGCTCTCAAATTTCTAGAAGGTCGCCCCCTATATGCCGAGAAATGGGCTCCGTTCGTGAAAGAACTGGCCGTTATGATCGTGCGTTCGATTGACGGCCGTGTATTTTCCTATCCCACGGTTGAGACTATTCATAGGGACAATATTTGTTACGTCTGTTACGCACCTGCTAGAGTATCAGATTCTGTCCAACTAAGGGCAAAGCTACTTGCCGAAAATGCTGTGAGAGCATTCCCTGGCTGTGGTATCTTTGGAGTAGAAATGTTTTATCTGGAAAACGGCGAGCTGCTCATCAACGAGATTGCACCAAGACCTCATAATTCCGGCCATTACACGATTGATGCATGTGTTACTTCGCAATTTGAAGCTCACTTGAGGGCAGTTCTCGATCTACCAATGCCCAAGAACTTTTCTTCTCTTTCGACAACTTGTACTAATGCCATAATGCTCAATGTATTGGGAGAAAATGAAAAGAATAAAGAATTAGAGGCCTGTCAAAGAGCTCTCGAAACCCCCGGTGCTTCTGTGTACCTTTACGGCAAGGAATCGAGACCCAAACGTAAAATGGGCCATATTAATATGGTGGCATCGTCCATGGAAGAATGTGAAAGGCGTCTTGCCTTCATCACTGGTGAAACTAATGAACCTGTCAAAATATCTGTCGCTCAAAAAATGGATGTTGAGTTTTCAGATAAGCCCGTAATTGGCGTCATCATGGGGTCTGATTCTGATTTGCCTGTTATGTCTAAGGCATGCGCTATACTTGAGCAGTTTAACGTCCCCTTTGAGGTCACAATTGTTTCCGCCCATAGGACACCACAAAGGATGGCTAAGTACGCGATGGAGGCTTCCGAAAGAGGCCTAAAGGCCATTATAGCAGGTGCTGGCGGGGCTGCACATTTGCCAGGCATGGTTGCCGCCATGACCCCTTTGCCAGTGATCGGAGTTCCAGTCAAGGGCTCGTCTTTGGATGGTGTTGACTCTTTGCACTCGATTGTCCAGATGCCTAGGGGTGTGCCTGTAGCTACAGTTGCTATCAATAACAGCACTAACGCCGCTTTACTTGCCATCAGGTTCTTGGGAGCCTACGAATCAGAGTTCCACAGCAAGCTTCAAGAGTATGCACTAAATCAAGAGAAAGAAGTCTTGGAAAAGGCTAAAAAACTAGAAAACTCTGGTTACAAAGCGTATATGTCCCCCAATTAACTTTTAAATGATTATATGTACCGTATTTTGATGTTTTCATAATTTAAATATATGCGCGCCCTCTCGTTCAGTCAACCCGAAAAAAGCATAAGTGACATAATTTACTTCGGAAACAACTAACAACCTCAATAAGTGTTCAACAACAAGTCAGTATGGCTAGAAGACTAAGTGGATTGCAGAAGGAAGTGCTTCATTTGTATAGAAACAGCGTGAGGGTGGCTCATACAAAGCCCAAACAGAATCAGCCACATTTCATCAAGTACATCAGGGAAGAGTTTGGCAAGTACAAGGATCTACCCCGAAAAGATTTCACCACGATCGAACACTTACTAAGAGTGGGCAATAAACGCATCAACCTTTACTCAGCACCTGAGTTGAAAGACATTCATTAAAATTGCATAACATAATGAGATTAAGAAAGTTTTATGTATAAGGGTTTTTTTATATTATTTCTTATTAATAACACCAAGTTGTAAATAATTTTGAGAACACGTTCATCACTTTATCTCGAATATGTCCCTGTAGTTCCCAAGAATAAATCCAACAATATAATTCCTCTCCTTCATGTCAAGGATATCTCTATCTCCAGCGTAGTCTCGAATCAAGCCGGGTGCAAAAACCAACGATAGATTGTATAAATTCATGAGATTCCACTCACTGTAACTTGTCACTTTACCAATATGTTGGCTCAAGTGTCGCAGCAAATCGAAGTGCTCTTTAGGCAGATTTTTCAAAATCTTGACTATCGCATCCAAAGCGTCCATATACTGTTGATTTTTTTCTGTGTTTCCTCCATTTTTTAAAGGAACGGTAGTCATTAATTTACTATCCCTAACAAGCCTAATTAGCGGTTCGTAAATTTGGAAGGTAAGAACTGGGTTGGGCAGTTTCCTCAAATACCTTTTCAAAACGCTGGCTACCGCATGCACATCTTGATCCATCAGTTGCAACAATTCTGCTGATGGGGTTACATAACAATCTGCAAAGGCCTTCTCAATCTCCTCTATTAACAGTTGAGAGCCAGATTTTCGGTAGAGCCCCTCAGTTTTCATATAGTTCTCATTGCCTTCAATGTGGCTGGTACACACTGTGATGATCATTGGGATAGACTTTTGCTCGTAGGCGCACCTAGCTACTAAGTTTGACCCGTAAAGGACGGCCCCTTCATTCTTTGAAGGGCTTGCACGAGAGCTGCTTTCTGAATTAGAATTGGTGATCGGCATTAGCTTCATGTCACTAAACTCGTGCGGATTTTGCAAAACTGGATTCGAAATTTCCAGTTTACTATTGTTGTTACTACCTGCATTTGTGGTTGACGAGGAGCCCGAACTGCCATTAGTGGGCTGAGCCTGTTCATGCTGATGTTGAGGAATATGCATTGGAGTGGAGGCGAGTCTGCCTCCCGAAAAGATCTTCCAAAATTTAGGCTTTGAAGCCGGTCTTGCTATACTTGCAGTATCCGTGTGCCTAGCGGGCGAAATGTCATCAATGGGAACCTCCTGTGCTTTGGGGGCAGAAAGATTAGGTTGAGATGCTTGCTGCTGTTGATTATTATGCTGCTGGTGTCGTTGATATTGATGTTGCTGTTGCTGTTTTTGTTGTTGTTGCTGTTGCTGTTGCTGTTGCTGTTGCGGCTGCTGTTGATGCTGCTGTTGCTGTTGCGGCTGCTCCACTTGTTGCTGTTGTTTTTCCTCCCGATGATTCTCATGATATTTTTGATACTTTTCCTGACGCTGCACTCCATCGTTGGGCTGCTGCGATTGATCTAATGAACCCCCTACGAATCTCTCCTTTTCAATTTTCAAACCATCGATTTCTTTCTTTAACCCTTCCTTTGTCAGTCTCAAGTGGTCAACATCAATGGTCAGTTGACGTTTTTTGGATTCCAATTCTCTGACTTCCAATTTCATCTTTCTTAGCACAAGTTCCGCCTCTGCCATCTCTTTCTTGAGAAAGTTCTCGTTTTCGGAAATTTCGCTGTTGGGCGTGGTATCTGCTTCCTGGGAACCACTAGTATCCTCCTCCTTGACAGTCTCATTATTTGTTTGCCAGCTAAAGTTTCTGTGATGAGATTTGGAGGAAGAGTTCGTCATTCTACCAAATACCGAACTGTTATTATCCAATGGAGGAGTCCTATACATGGAAACGTTAGTTGTTGTACTGCTGCTGATACTCGCATGGCTCCGAGCCCTCCGATGGTCTGAATTGTCTTGACTGCCAGCTCTAGCATGATTGGCACTAGGCGAATATGACTCTGGATGAATTGTACTATCACTTTTACCCTTGGGGGTCGTACGGTGCATTGAAGGAGACCTGGGAATGTTAGACCTATCGCGAGGAACTCCCCAACCAGAGTGGGTATCAGATTCTGCTTTCGTGGTGGATTCCGATATTGCATTGTTAGAAGAGCTTGGAAACGGAAAAAACGGAGTTTTATGATTCACTGGCGGTGAGGAGGTCAATGGTTTTGGATCTAGTATTCCTGTTGTCCTCGATTTCAAATTCTGGACCAGGTGCTTTGATTTCATGGATAATGATCGTCCCAGTTTGTTACTACCCACTCCACTTGTGGTAGGGCCATTACTGGAACCGTTGGCTGCAGTAGAATTAATGGACGTAGAAGAAGCTGCGGCACTTGAGGAGGTCCCAGGAGTAGAAGTGGCACCTGTTTTCGGTGAAACAGCTGATTTGTTCAAAGGCAAAGGTGCTACTTTAGTTAATGACGAGTGAACAGCTCTCGCCTCCGGGGAAGAAACAGCTTGGTTAGGTGGCGAAGGAGCAGCTTTGGCGGGAAGCGAGGCGGTAGGCTTCGGAGGAGACAGTGTCGCTGTCTTAACTTCCGAAGACTTCGATGAAGACGGAGGCTTCTGGGTCGGTGGAGATAGTGACTGGCCTTCTGTTGTAGTATCTGAATGTGGGGATACAGTTGGCACATCGACAGTCCCCAAAGTCAACGTGTCCTCACCATTGGAACGGGACGGTAGATTCAAGGCAAGACCTTTATTCTCTAATGGCCATTTACCGCTCTCTTGCTCTTGCTCTTGCTTTTTACTTTCATCCCCTTCGCTTTCTGCCGCTGATTGTGGTTTTGAATCCCGGTCTGACTCTGACTCCGACTTTTCCTCGTTCTCTTTGTTTTGTTCATTGCTTACCAGGTCGCTCTCCTGTGAATACACCTCTGAATCATCAACTACCATTCCGTGTCTGTGCGTGATGGGCGATTTTGAGAAAGATTCATTGTTGTCGCGGTTCCTTAAAGGAGTTCCATTCGTTACGTGTTTTAGGTTCTCCTCTTCGTCGAGGGCCTGCTGGGGTTCGTCCAGTGTGGAACTGAGCATATCGTCTATGGATACTGTACGATTATGTCTGGCAAGGTCTGCGTGTTTATCACCGGCGTTCTCTGCGGTTTCATGTTCTGAATCTGGTCCTTCTTGTGTATTGTTCTTATTAGACTCTTGGGGCCCCAGAGCGACTTCACCGCTACTTTTGGAGTCAATGTCGTCCAAATACTGTGAGATGACACTACCACTGTTGGACTTCATAGACTGTAGGTGGAAATATGGCTTTGAGGGCGAATGTGATCGTCTAGGGGATTTTTCAGGGATCACAGGTGGCACACTGAGCTCCGGTGGAAGTTCGGGCAAATCCTTCTTAAGTCTTCTCTTTTTTTCCTCGTAGTATTTACGCTTGGCTAGCAATTTCTCATGACAGCTAATGCAGAAGAGGCCTCTTTTAGTCTTGGCGTATTTCAAATCATTTATCTTTTCGCCGCATTTGCAACACTTAAAGCATTCCGAGCAGTAGGCTTCGTTTGAAGAAGAGAGGATGATAGCCAAATCATCAATCTTCTTCCCACAGGAACGGCATGCATCTGAACAATCAAAGCAGATCAAAGTACCAGTCCCTAGCACCAGAAAGTCGCTGTCGCAGCTCAATGGTTTTTCACAGCGATAGCACGAAAAACAATGCGTATGCCATCTATCGTCTCCCAACTCATAGGCATGGCCAGAGGTAATATCGCCTCGACATCTAACGCACGTTGGGTACGTGGTTGGCGAAGGAGTGGTGAGCTCTGTGGGGGAGTCCATGGCTATTGAGCTGTTGTGGCCAAAAGAAGAGGAAATGGGTAAACCCAGCTAGCTATAACTAGCTCAATGTAGCGAAAGCTATGAGGCTGACCTTTTGGACTGCTTTCAAGTGGTGCTAAGACCTGTAGAGATCTGCTTCCAGCATGCTGACTGCTTCGAATTACAAAAACATTTCTTACGTGCGACAAAACGAGGTACTTTTGCCCAGAAAGGCAATGGAATTGAAGCGCGAGCGGCTTGAAACTATTTATAATTTATAGAACATTTCAAGATGCATAAGGTCGTTTAGTTAACGCCCTTAAATGACCATAATAACAGTTCCTATCATAGGTGAATTCTCGATATGTATACCAATATACAAGCATATGTACATATATTTTTTTCCTTTTTTTTTTTTTTTTTTTTTTTTTTTTTTTTTTTTTTTTTTTTTTTTTTTTTGCAATAGAGCACTATTATGATATTTTTCTTCCAAAAAAATATCATATATATATATATATATATGTATATTTATACAATTATGGTGACACAGACAAGTCTCACCAATTGTATAATAGATTGCGAAATGTCTTGCTTTTTGGGTATTTTCAAAAAGACGAACATACCGGGCAGGTTGTATTAGAGTGCTTGTACTAACGTTCCCACTTGCCGTCCTTTTCGTCAAGAAAGCGTCGAATATGGTCGATCAGCTCAATATGTTAGTTTTCCAACGAATTTGTAAACGTTTTGGTTGAACAAGCGGCGTAGCCAACCGTACAGTGTAGGAGGCTCAGTTTTATATATCGTGCTGCAGCAAACGTCATCGCGCGGGTAGGGTGCCTAAACGAAATTAAGCAGAGCCGCCCGCCCAAAGAGAGAATTTAATGTTCCTCGAAAAGACAAGCAGTGTTTGGTACGTGAGTACCTCAGTTTTTAGATATGTTTTACCTCTTAGACACTTGATTTTTTCGATCTATTAGGAAAGCCCATTCAGCAGAGCTAGCCACTTTTGGTAGCAGCAGCGACATGTGGCAGCTGGTGTTTACTTGTAACTGATTCGAAACTGTATCAAAAGTTATCAGCAAGATTAACTTTTTCGTATCGATTTTTTAAACGGTGTTCCTCCAAAGGTATACCGATTGCCCAGCATTTCGTTCAATTAAATTACAACGTAGGTGAAAAACAAAAAACAAAAAAACCGGCAGGGAATTGTCAGCAACACAAAAAGACGCTAATATACTGATTATGTCATAGAATTCCACGGGTTTGCCATTTTTTTTTTTTTTTTTTTTTTTTGGTTCCAGCACTTGTTTGTCTTCACTTATGAGTGCTTCTACTTTTTACAAATGTTTTAATGGTCTTCATAATTTACAATGCGATAAATTTACATTCTGAAACGGAATCTTCTTTTTTTTCTTCGCCTGGCACAATACTGGCACAACACAGTTGAGCTGTTTAAAGGCCTCTGGCGCCACTCCTTCTGCTTGTCGCTATTTCATGAAAGAAAACAGCCTCTTTCACCATAACAGCCTCTTGGCTGCAAGTGTTAAGCATAGAATAGCAAATGTAAAATTAAAGTGGTGTATAGAGAGTACTTCTGCTTTGTTAAATCTACGTGTAATTCTGCGTTTAGCCTCGTCAAAACACTTCACAGAAACTTTGATAAAAGCAAAGACAACTAAAGACGATACTCTATCACAAGTAACAGTAGCATATCAAGAGGAGTAGAGCAACTTTGGCTCCCAAATGCACGAATCACCTACTCTTGGCGGCAGTGTGAAGATGCGTAAGGCACCCACCTTTCTTAACATTATACTGTGCGGGTAAATTTTTCACGCCTTTACAACAAGAACTCATCGATGCATCAATAAAACGCTTAAGACGTCTTTTGAAACTTGCATTCAGAGCCATTCTCCCATTTCAAAGCTCCGTATTCTATTTTAAAATCCATGCCAAAGCCAGAATCGACAGTGTCTTCGCAGTTCCTTGCCACCATCATCGGCCAAAATGTCAACGTCAAGTTGCACTCGGGTATGCTGTACCAGGGAAGGCTCGAATCCATCGACGGATTCATGAACGTCGCTCTTTCGAGTGCCAAGGAGCACTACGAAGCTGGCACCAACGGCCTACTCAAAACGTATCCGACGGACGTTTTCCTCAGGGGAACCCAGGTTATGTACATTAGTGAAGTGAAATAGTCTGCATATAATTTGATTGAATATTTATGTACTCGTACCTACGACACGCAATTCAGTGGTGCTCACCGTCTTTGGCGTGTCTCAAGTGGAAATAGTACTCCAAAGAGTAACCCATGGTCATGATGGCCAGAGCCAAGTGCCACAAAGGCTTACCACTGGCATTGTCACCGTCAAAATACTTGGCCTTGTATCTGCCGATCAAACCACTGGGCTTGACGGCTGGTGCTGGACCCTGGGGCAAGGATTTGTAGAATTGCACCACATTGACAATACGCTTGGCGTTGGGGGCAGAGCCAAGGTTCTTGGCAGAGACAATCTTTGGAGGGATCAGAGTGGAAAGGGAACGTTTGGCAATCATCATCGGGACTGTACTGTATATCCTTTGTGCGTATACCAGTATTGATACTGGTGAATGAACCATATAATTCTTTTCAGTCCTCGAACATCCAAGCCCTTACCGTATAATATGATTACAAAAGGTAGGGCTCTCATTGGGTGATGAGTTCAATTAGCTTAATGGCTAGAGAGGAATTGCCAAATCTCTGGCTCTGTCAAGTACTTTGAGCGAACTCTATGGTTATCCTTACCTATGTCTAACTCACTCTGATTTAGCCTTTCCCAATCTTTCCATGTAGTGTGACGCATGTGCGAAATGTCAATAGGCGCATCTTGCTTGCGTTGAGCTTGCGAAGACTGCAGATCCTGTAGCACGACGTCCGCTACATCGAAGGAGTGCTGCATGGTAGTCGCGATGACGCCCTGGCTCCCCCTCGCAATCCAACCGGCAGCGTACAAATTGTGTACCGGAGTTCCCTCATTGGAAAGCACTCTGCCAGAAGCGTTGGCAACATGATCTCTCTGCCACTGAATATCTAACTTTTCGAATTCGGGCAATGGCTCACCCTGGTAACCCAGAGAAGGAATAAGAACGTCAAAGTCATACGTTAATTGCGAGTCTTTTAACTGCTTAACATGATTGCCTGGCGTCATCTCGTTGTTACAGAGCTTGAGTGATTTGATGGCATTGTTTTCATCCTTCTCGATGGCTAGCGGACTCTTCAGGTAGTCCAAGGTCCAATGGGCGGTTTCTGGCGGCGGAGGGCCATTTCTCTTATAATTTTTTTTGGTCCTTTCTTCAAAGGGTGTCAGATACTGTTCACAAATTTCTATACGTCTCTTAAGAACACGGTCCTTCAAATGTGGCACGTCAAACATGTTAGGGTCAAAATACGCAGGATCGATATAGCCGCGCACGCCATAATGCTCTAATCCCCAAAGCTCCCGCAATTCTTTATTCGTAAACTTGGAATGTAGGAAGTCTCTACGTGCAATAATCTTCACCTCCTCCACAGGTGCCCTGTTCAGACACGCTAGCGCGATCGGCGAAATGTCTGTTCCCGCCCATAGTTCGTGGACTCGATTCGTGAGAAGCACGCGAGCCAAGTCCAATGCAACGTTACCATTACCGATGATGCCTACCTTGCGTACTTTTGACCAGTCGAACTTTGTGAATTCTGGTAATGTGGCGAAATCAGGATGGCCATTGTACCAATTCACAAAATCCCGACTGCTAAACACTCCTGTGGCATCCTCACCTGGAATGTGCAATTGACGGCTACTTTGGCAGCCATAGGCCAAAATAACGGCATCCTCTTTGTTCAACAATTCTTGCAATGGAATCTGTTTGCCGATGTCAATTCCACCTACAAAGCTGAAAGTAGAACCCTGCCCAGCTCCGGAGAATTTCTCTGCACAATGCTCAAAAGTTTCTTCACAATTCTTGACCTCCGGGTGGTCTGGTGCAACACCGTAGCGGCTCAGCCCGTATGGGACCGGTAATTTCTCCCATAAAGTAACGTGAAGCGGTTCCGTACTCTTGTTGAGTAGGCGGTGGGCAGCATAAAATCCTGACGGACCTGAGCCCACTATGGAGACTCGCTTGGAGGCATATCTGACAAACTTGAGTGAAAACCCGTCGAAAATCATGATTACCTTTGCACGATTGCCATTTCAAGTGACTAACGACAAATCTCGGAAGTTGTTCCATCAACTTAAAAGATGATGCATCGGAAACCAGCCAAAACAAATAATGACTTTAGAATATCAGAAATTTTTGTTGTTTGGAGATTCTATAACTGAATACTGCTTCAACACCTATCCTGAGCAAAATAACGGTCACCAGTTTGCCTTGGGGGCAGCCTTGTGCAGCGATTACAGTAGAAGATTGGCGGTGATCCACCGAGGCTTTTCCGGCTACAACTCTCGTTGGGCCCTCAAGATCTTACCCAAGATTTTAGAACACGAGCAGAACATTGCCATCGCCACAATTTTTTTTGGCTCCAATGATGCAAACCCTGCGGGCCCAGTGCATGTCCCTGCGCCTGAATATGAGGCCAATTTGCACAAGCTAGTTCAGATGATGAAGGTCAAGTCAATCAAACCTATCCTCGTAGGTCCTGCGCTTTACGATCCAGCAAAATTTGAACCTACTCATCAAAATGAAATCAAGCTAGGTCAAGTTAGATCCAATCAATTATTTGGCAAGTACTCTAAGATCGCAGAAGACGTTGCTTCCAAAGAGCACATCCCATTTGTGAATCTTCATGCTGCTTTCAAAGGCGATGGTAGTGACGAATGGAAGGATTTACTGAGTGATGGGCTCCATTATAATGGCCGAGGCTACGAAATCTTCTATCAACAGCTTTTGCGAGCTATAAATGAATCCTATCCACAATACTCTCCTGAAAATATGGAGGTCAAACTTCCGCTTTGGAGAGAAGTGTTAGAGGATGGTTCCAACTTGGATCAATTCTTGTCATAACTTCATTATATAAAGGCGATGGGTTGGGCGAATTTCGAATTTTTCAAATTTAACGTCAACCAGCCAACAAACGAAGCACATAGATGTCTGAATTTCCAGCAGCTGCCGGTGGTTCCAATGCCGATCCAAAAGCCGGTATAGATCCAGATGCCGGTAGCGTTGTGACAGGCGATGGTGTTGAAGGCTCGCAAGGCGGTGTCCATAAGTTCTTGAATGGTATTATGGAAAATAACCCATATTTCGCCGCCGGTGGTGGTTTAATGCTACTGGGAACTGGCTTGGCCGTAGCTAGAGGCGGAATTATAAGAGCAAGTAGGTTGTTGTACAGCCAGATGATTGTGGATTTGGAAATCCAGTCCAAGGACAAGTCATACGCGTGGTTTTTACAGTGGATGTCGAATCATCCTCACCGAATCTCTAAGCACTTGTCTGTGAGAACCACATACATTCAGCATGACAATGGGTCTGCGAGCACGAAGTTTTCTCTAGTCCCTGGTCCCGGTAACCATTGGATTCGTTACAAGGGTGCCTTTATTAGGATCACTAGGGAAAGATCGGGCAAGATGATCGACTTGACAAACGGTTCGCCATACGAGACGGTAACATTGACTACGCTGTATAGGGACAAGCATCTTTTCAACAATATCCTCGACGAGGCCAAGAGCATTGCTTTAAAGAGTACCGAGGGTAAAACTGTCATTTACACCTCATTTGGACCAGAGTGGAGGAAATTTGGACAACCCAAAGCAAAGAGGGCTCTACCCTCTGTCATATTGGACAAGGGAATATCTAATGCCATCCTAGATGACGTACACGATTTTATGGGCAACGGGAAGTGGTATTCTGACAGAGGTATTCCCTACAGAAGAGGTTATTTGCTCTACGGTCCTCCAGGATCTGGTAAGACTAGTTTTATTCAGGCACTAGCTGGTGAACTGGACTATAACATTTGCATTTTGAATCTTGCAGAAGGTCACTTAACAGATGACAGGTTAAACCATCTCATGAACAACATGCCGGAGAGGAGTCTGCTGCTGCTGGAGGACATCGATGCAGCCTTCCAGGCAAGAAAGCAAAGTGGCGAGTCAGGATTCCATTCAAGCGTTACGTTCAGTGGATTACTAAATGCCCTAGATGGTGTAACATCCTCCGAAGAGGCCATTACGTTCATGACTACCAACCATCCTGAGAAACTAGACCCTGCCCTCATGCGGCCAGGCAGAATAGACTACAAAGTGTACATTGGCGACGCCACGTTATACCAAGTGGAAAAGATGTTCATGAAATTCTACCCCGGTGAACAAGATCTTTGCAGGCAATTTGTTGAGAAAATAAATAGGCTGGGAGTGACAGTAAGCACCGCTCACCTACAAGGCCTCTTTGTAATGAACAAAGACCAACCCGAAAAGGCTCTCGAGATGGCTGACACTCTGCGCAACCAAAACAATAT
The DNA here is from genome assembly GCA_003707595.2 of Zygosaccharomyces bisporus. Classification (NCBI taxonomy): domain Eukaryota; kingdom Fungi; phylum Ascomycota; class Saccharomycetes; order Saccharomycetales; family Saccharomycetaceae; genus Zygosaccharomyces; species Zygosaccharomyces bisporus. The sequence continues at coordinate 60,093 of PPKA02000030.1, forward strand.
CTTGTAAATATATACAGCTTGTACCGGATCTAACTATTTAAAACCTCCTCCAATGCCGCCTCTAGATGTGCCGGTTTCACTTCGTTGAAACCGTCCCTTTGTGCGTTATTCTGTGCTTCAAGAACTAGTTTTCGCAGCAGCTCTTGAAACCCGCAAGACAAGATATGCCTTTCGGCAACATTGGGTTCTTGAACCTCCTCGTAGCACTTCTGCCACTCATTCACGACATACTGGCCACATTCGAAACCCATCAGAGGCGTCAGCTTATTTTGAAACTTGTTTAAACGCATGTGTTAAAACACATTTGTTGCTGAAGCTTCATGTAATGAGACGATTATTACCCGGAACATCAGTACAAGATATAATCGGCGGCTAAATTGCCCAAAGGCCTTTTAACTGACGTTCACTTTGAACAGGGCACGACATTTTGACTAAGGATATTTACAGAGGTAATAATGGATTGGTATTATATGGAAAGACAGAGGCAGGAGAGGCCTGTGAGGACTATTGAGGATTCTTTCAAGGACTTGGAAATGCTGTTCAAGGATCGAAACACGAACCACAGTGAGGTCCCTAGGATCTTGTTGACTGAGGGGCTTACTAAATCTAATATCACGGATAGCACAGTATGCGACGTGGCTAAGAGAGTCGGGAGCATTGAAGATACTAATTACGTCGTCGTGCCGGGGTTACCTCTGATCTCATCCGCTTTGCAGCCCACGAATGTCTTGTCACCAGCTCAATCGGTAGGACCGTCGATGCAGCAGCCTTTGCGCGGGATGCAGCTCACTCCGATTGGACCAACTTCTCAACAGATGATGGTGCCACCTACTTTGAAACAGCCAAGGGCGCTTTCTCCAACAGTACCACTGCCCGCCTCAGTAGCTCGGAACCCACTAGCGTCACCACAAACTCAGAGGGACAATTGGAAACTACAGCAAAGAAAGAGTTTGGCAATTATTCCGCCCTGGATCCACGTCCCTGACCACTCTCGGTTTTTTGTGATCAAATCGTCCAGCTTGGAGCATGTCAAAAAGTCATTTTACAACGGCATTTGGTCCTCCACTTTTTATGGCAACAAGAGGCTTTCAGAAGCCTACGGGACTTTACCTGAAGGCGCTAAGATCTACCTTCTCTTCTCCGTAAATGCATCTGGTAGGTTCTGTGGAGTGGCAGAAATGAGCTCGGGTCTTAGAGACGACTTGAACACGAGCATATGGGGGGAGAACTCACGCTATCGCAATGCTTTTAAAGTTCGTTGGATTGTGGTCAGGGATGTACACAATAGATCTTTGAAGCAGTTCCTAATTCCTTCGAACGACATGAAACCCGTGACTAACTCCCGGGACACCCAGGAGATTCCACCAGCCATTTGCAAATCGATTTTGAAACTATTCAAATATGAACAAAGTGAAGTACAATCATTTTTAGATGATGATTACTCTTGAGATATTTACATAGAAAATGGACAGGCGTTTGGTTTCTTAATTTATTATATGTTATCTTTATTCTACTTCATTTTGTTTAATTCAATTTTTATACTTTTTTCCCCTGTTGTGTTTTGTCTTCCCTTTTTCTCCCTTCCTCATGTTCAATCCATCGTTCCTTGAGATTGCCGTAATCACAAACGTCAATTTAAAAGGCCTGGTTAGGTATACAACACTGTATTATCTGCCAGATACAATTATCTAATTGATATGTTAAGAAGTATTGTTCCTAGAAGACGCTGCTTTTCAGTACTATCGTCATTGAAAAACGGTGGCATCGAAACCAAAGAAACAATTGTAAATGCGAGGGCAGAACCATTGTCTGAAGCACAGGAGGCTTATTTGGATAGAGCAATACGTGTAGATCAAGCTGGAGAACTAGGAGCAGATTATATATATGCAGGCCAATACTTCGTTCTGGCCAATAAGTTCCCACACCTGAAGCCTGTCCTGCAACATATGTGGGACCAAGAAGTGCACCATCATAACACTTTCAACCAATGGCAACTTGAAAATAGAGTACGGCCCTCCCTGCTCACACCGCTTTGGAAATTGGGAGCCTTTGCAATGGGAGCAGGTACTGCCGCTATATCTTCAGAGGCAGCCATGGCATGCACAGAAGCTGTGGAAACTGTCATCGGAGGCCACTACAATCAGCAATTGCGTTGTCTTTCCAACCAATACGAGCTGCAGTGGACGGACAATACAACTGGTCCTACGCAAGAGATAAAATTACTCACGGAAAACATCAGGCAGTTTAGAGATGACGAACTAGAACATCTGGAAACTGCAATCGAATACGACTCCCAGAAAGCGGTTCCTTATATACTACTCACGGAAGGAATTAAGGGTATCTGCCGTGTGGCCGTGTGGACTGCAGAAAGAATATGAGTGTTACGATTATAATTAGTTTGTTGTTTTTTTTTTTGTGTGCGTGTGTATTATACCAAACCGTCGTACAAATTCAGAGAACTGATAATTGAAGGATCCACCCTGGAACCTTCCCTAAACTCATCCAGGGTTATATACCCATCTTCGTTTTTGTCCATTATCTTAAATATTTTGCGAACCCGTAGCTCGGGAGTTGCTTCGTCGTCACTAAGTTTGACCATGGACCCCATCATCTTGTATATGCTGGTTACAATTGTCAACATCTCATCGAACGTAACGAATCCATCTTGATTTAAGTCGTAAAGTTGAAAAGTCCAGACAAGCTTCTCCTCGAGGGTTCCCCTAGACGTAATGCTCAATACCGTAATGAACTCTCTGAAGTCCACAGCTCCACTGTTGTCCTTGTCAAAGACACTAAATAAGTGATTCGCGAACTCTTCTGGGGATCCGAATGGGAAAAACTGCTTGTATATCTTAACGAAATCTTGGCGTGTTAATTGACCACTTGGGCAGTCCCTGAGAAAACCCTTGTGCCATTGCTGTATCTCTCGGCGATCGAAATAAGTGGACTGTCTTAAAGACGTAAGGTCATCCTTGGACAATTTGGATGCTTTGGCGCCCATGCTATCTCTGTGTGGTTTGGTAAAGGGGCCACTACGATCGAATTCGTTATTTTTGACTAACTTTTGATTTTGGGTTGATTGAACATTGAAACTTTCAATGGTCTTAGAACGCGCGAAAAGTGTCACTAAATGACACGACAGGTATAACTACAAGGATAAAAAGACGACAGCCGTTCGATTATGGGAATCTGCTGGAATCAAAAATCAGAAGTGATCCCAAAATTCACGGGATTTTTTAATAATAATTTCCAACATGATTAAAATGATGTTGAAATAATACGTAATGCGAATTTAAGGGACAATTTCGAAGAAAGAATAGTGGTCACACTCTCGAACATTGGAAGCAACGTGAGAGGACGTGGAGCTGCGAAGGGTCCAAATCACTTATTAGATAGTCTCAGTTTGTGTCACATTATCATCAGATACGAAATAGGGCTTTAAAACGTGAAGAATAGGCTGGGCCCCTTCCTCTTTGCACTATTTACCGACTTTTGAGTACAGAAGACCACTTAGAGCCACTTTGAGAAGTCAGAGTCCATTAAAACAATGCTTCTTAAGGATGAGTTGGCTGAATCAGCAGCTCCTGGCTCAGAGGAGGCCACTTCCCCCAGTTTGGCCCCCCAATTGGAACCTGAACAGATAGACGAATTGATGAGTGAAAGTGAGGCCTCCGAAGATCTGAATAAAGAGGAGTTGCACGAGACTCAGGATTCTGGTAAAGTCTTTCTATATCCTGGCATTGCAGCCCATTTTCCCTTCAAAACCGCTGACCGGCTTTTAGATGACATTGTACACGATCTGTCATTTGTAAACTCTGACGAACACGACATACTATATTCTGATTTGCACGACGGTATATTAAGGTCTCCAGTTCTAGCATATTCAAGAAGAATCGGAAAGCTGAGGTCGTACAACTTGGGAAGTCTAGTGGACCAAGTAGCGCTCCAGACAAAGTTTGAATATGATTCCGTGTCATGTCCGCAACACAACCATTTACAGGTTTTCATGGGTGTTTTAATAGACGTAACGCAACAAAATGTGGCTACTTTTGACTGTTTGGCAACTCTGCCTATTTATCATTTGAAAGTTACGGTCAAAACAAGGGACATTCTAGAACGTACGAGGAAAAGAGCAGGCATTACGCAATATCATCTTATCGAAGAGAGCGAAATTCATCCTTATGACAAACAAGATTTACTGACGTTTGATACAAAGGATCCGCAATTGGTAGACTATGCGATATATGTGTCAAGTGATTCTAACAAACTGGTGTTAATTGAAATTTTTAGGCCGGAATTTGATTCTTTAGAAAAAAAACAGGCTTTTACGGAGGATGCGATTGCACAGAGGTACGAAACGGCTTGTGAAAAGTTTGATTCTCTAGACCCTTCTAAAGTTCCTACTCAGGCGGATTGCATAAATACGCTATTCAAGATTTTCAAGGGACCTCTCAATAGGAAAACTTCAGAAGAACCTCGGAAGACAATCAATCCTTACAACGTTTCTCTTAACTCACATATAGACCCCTCTTGGTTGACCTCCAAGTATGGGTTTGAATTGCATGTGGAGAAGGATGAAGAGACAGGCGAAGAAATTTTGGAATACGCTCCTCCAGATTTGACCGGTTACCAAATGTGTTGGAAAGTCAGAAAACTGCGCGAATCCTTCACTAGGAAATGTTTGGAGTTAATTTTTTTAGGAAGAGTATCAATAAGATTGCTTAGCGAAGAAGCAGTCAACAAGACTCCAAAAACTTTCCGAACGTTTAGTATGATGCAAACTAATTTTTCTACCATGTTTTGGTTTCAGCTATTAGGAGAGTACAGGGCTCTTTTTAGCGCAGAAAGCAATTCACCATTAGATGCCGACCACCACTTCATAGATCTTTGTGCTTCTTACAGCTACATCGATAGAGATATCATTCGCAACTATGAAGTTCAATGCACTTTGGATCCCGAAAATGTGGGCGTTTATGTCGATGCCTTAAATTTCATAGCAAATAGGAAAGGAGCGTATCAACTTATATCGTACTGTGGAAAACAAGACGCTGTCGGCAAAGAAGCGCTGGATCATGCGCTAAATATTTTCCAGATTGATCCCAAGGAGGTAGACCCTAACAGTTTGAATGACACTGTGCTTCTGTCCATATATAAAAGCGAGTCCTCTAGCACAAGAAACCAAAATCGACTCGCAGATTTGAAGAATTCGTTAAGACTGCTGGCCAAATTTAAAAAATCTCCTAAACTTAAGTTTTACGCTGACTATGAACCTTACAGGAGCTTGGCCCAAGCCTATGATATTTTGGAAGTTGACGAATCAGTTGATGATGACATAATTCAAACTGCATACACTGTGAAAATAAACGACTCGCCGGGGCTCAAATTGGATTGCGATCGGGCGCTCTATACCGTCGCTGTCAACACTAGAAGTCTTGCCCTTTTCAATTTCTTGATGCAACAATGCTATGAATTCCAAGAATATTTTGGGCCTGACATTTTCACTTATCAAGATGCTTTAAGTGTGCTCCAAGTCAATGAAAATGCTGGCGACGATACAATACTGGAAGTATTTCAAAGAAAGTGGCAAAAGGAACCCATTTTTGATGCCGATCAGTTTTTAAAATTGAAGAGCGCGCTGACTAAGATAGCAGTGGAGAGAAGTTCAAAGCTTATCCTGCATTTTATTGACACTGGCACAGTTGATGCATCCTGCTTACCAGTAGATAATTGGCCTACTGGTTTGAATAACATAGGTAACACTTGTTACTTGAACTCTCTTTTGCAATATTATTTTTCCATTTCATCTTTGAGGCAGTATGTGCTAGATTACCGAAAGACGGTAAACAACTTAACGAAAAATCCACAATATGCTTCGAGAAGAATAGGTGGTAGAGAGATCACTGAAGCGGAAGTTAAAAGGTCGGTACAATTTGTTTACCAGCTTCGTGATTTATTTTATTCGATGATTCATGCTCAAGAAAGATGTGTTACACCCAGAAAGGAACTAGCTTATCTGGCCTTTGTTCCCACTGGATTGGGAGTAGAGTTTGAATTGCCCAATGAATCTTTAGGAAATGAAAATGGCGTCGAAAAGGAAAACTTCATTGATATTGACTCGGAGCCATCTCCTCCACCGAATGATGAACCATTACTCATAGATTTGGATGACGACGACAATAATAAAAATGAACGTATTAATAGAAAAGATGATAGTATCCAAAATGTTGATGGTACTGATAACGAAGAAGCAGCAAAGAACGATACTGATGTCTCGATGACAGACAATCTACTGGATAAAGAAGGCGTTGAATCTCCAGGGTGCAATTCGTCGGTCAATAATGGAGAACAGGGAACTATGATGAACACGTCAACACGTACAGCTAAAATAAGCTCTGATCAGCTTGAGAATGCGTTGGAGATGGGTAGACAGCAGGATGTCACAGAATGTATTGGGAATGTACTTTTTCAGCTGGAAAGTGCGTCTGACCCAATCAGCCTTGATGATGATAATGAGCAAAACGATTTGGTCAAACAGTTATTTTACGGCAATATCAAACAAAATATTATACCACTGAGGGATGAGACCCACGTTAGGACAAAATATGAAAGATTTTTGTCGTTGCTTGTCAATATTGGTGATCACCCAAAGGATGTTTATGATGCATTAGATTTGTACTTTCGTGATGAGTACTTGAACTTAGAGGAATATGGGAACGTGAAGAGGACTGTCTCCGTTACCGATTTCCCCACTATTCTGCAAATCCAGATCCAAAGAGTTTACTACGATCGCGAACGGTTCATGCCTTTCAAATCTATTGCCCCTTTACCTTTCAATGAAACTATTTACATGGATAGGTACACTGATACGAGCAATCCAGTGCTATTACAACGGAAAAAGGATACTGAAAAACTTGTACGACAGCTTGATGCTTTGAGGAAAAGACAAAGTGATTTGTTAAGCAAGAATGATCTAGGTCTGTCAAGAAGGGGTGCATTACTCGAAACTTCAAATTTTCTAAAATCGGATGTATTACGCTCCCAAGGTATACAAGTTGACAATCGAGATGGCCTTATCGGGGAGCTGGACAAAATGATATCGAATGTCGATGACGAACTTTCCCAGTTATACCATGATATTAGCCAATTGGAGAGCAAGATTTCTCATCAGTTTGATGAATTCAAGAGCCTTGGTTATTCCCTTTTTGCAGTGTTCATTCACAGGGGGGAGGCCAGTTACGGTCACTATTGGATATACATCAAAGATAGGTATAAGAATGGTATTTGGAGAAAATACAACGATGAAACCATTACGGAAGTTCCGGAAAGTGAAGTTTTTAACTTTGCCGAAGGCAACACGGCCACTCCTTACTTTCTGGTGTACGTAAAGCAAGGACATGAGGAGGAAATCCAACCTCTGAAAAGAGTCTTGGAGTAAAAGAAAATTTTTTTGATAAAGTGCAAGTATTTACGAGCATATAGCAATCCACGTCTTCATGATTAGAATACGTAATTAGAGGTTTGCCCAAAGTGGACCATGTTTGACTGCTTAACCGGATTGGGTATCCACGAACCTGCCATAACACAGTGGATTCTCATTTTTTCATGGTAATATAATTCCGTCAATAACTTGGGAGTGATAAGAAAATATTGAGATGTGTTCTCAGCACATGCATTTTCTACCATGGATTTATGCACAATTCTCTCGTTACGCGAATCCATGCCTTGATTGATTTCATCAACCACCCGAAACGGCGCCGTGGTAGACTCTTGCAAAGCAATCATATAGAGGACTGTTGAAACCGCTCTTTCTCCTCCTGATTGTGTATGCGAGTCTAATTTCTTCAGAGCAGCATTATCGCGAAACTTGACCATAATCTCAATTTTCCACTCAGAGAATAAATGTGGCTTTTCTAGGTTGACAGCACCTGCACTACCAACATTCTTAAACAGAGTAGCAAACCTTTTGGAAATGCTGGATACTATTTCATCGAGCTTTGGTTCCAGAGCAAGACGGTTTTCTTTTATCTGCCCCTTTATCTCGTGTAGCTCCTCAACTTGTCTCGGTAATCTTCTTTGAAGCTGTTTCAGCTCTTTTTCCACCTGAGAAAGGATAGTCACGGAGGACTCATCGTGATTGTGCATTCCAATCTCAGATTCCAGTCTATCAACGATATCTTGTACGAATGCTAGATGAAAATTACCTTCTTTTTCATACTCTTCGGCGCGAGAATTAAGAGTTTCTCTTGTTTCAGCGTCATAGGACTTAATCTTCCGCATCCAGCCTCGATATTCTTCTGTGTCTCTCATCTCTTTGGCCACCCGTTTTTTAGCATAATATTCTTCTTTTAGTTCTGCCTCCCGAGCAACAAAGAATCCTAAGACTTCATTCATTGATATGTCAATATTTTTAGCCTCCACATAAGCAACATCAGCTTCGGTGAGTTCCCTTTGATGCCGATTTGACTGTTTTAGATGAGAAAGCATTTCTTGTACTAGCTTCATTTGGTTTTTCAATTGCGTTGATATCTCTGTCTCGACGTCCTTGATCTTTTGCGAAACATCTTTTTTGGATTCATGAAGTAGTCGTTTGATTTCAGCTTCTATGCTTTCAATGCTGCTTTTGATTAGCGAATGTTTTCTCCGTATCTCATTGAGACTATGAGCTTTTTGCGCCAAAGAATTGCTTCGGAAATTATTTTCGGATAGTTCGTGTTTGTAGTCACTTTTTTTCTTGGATAAATCCTCAAGTATTTGGCGTCTTTCAACGAGCTTCGATTTCAATTGAGCAATGTTTTCATTTATCCGAATTTTTTGTTCTTCTGACATGACAGATTGCTGATAGAATGGAGTTTCCTTTATGTTAGCATCGACGGAAAAGAATTGCCTCTCTCCATACAACGATCTTTTGAAATCTACGACCCTGTCACCATGTATGATTCTTTTGAAGAAAGTACTACTAACTCTAGAAGGCCTTGATAATTTAGTTAATTGATCAGAATTCAGTTCCTTTCTGGAGACTGGGATGGTGTGAATTTTGCAAAACTGGCAAAGCATTCGGATGACCTGTTTGTCCCCAGTAACAAAATCAGATAAGTAACTTTCGAAACCTGCTTTTCTTAATTCTTCTCGAGGAAAAGGTGGGCGATTATCAGAATCATTTAATTCTCGTAAGTTTACTTTGAATCTTTTTAAAATTTCGTCACCAAACTGCTCGTAGCTGGCAGAATCAACTATTGTAAATGCCTTGCTTGTATTGTAGTCCACACACTGAGCAAGATACGGCGCAAAGCTCTGTGTTTTCACGGAAACAGACATTATGGGTGGTTCTAAAACTTTACCTCGCATTTCTGGTCTACTTCTAATGTACAAGACGGCATTTTTCACCTCTCTTAAGTCTGGGCTCTGGTCCAAAATTCCAATCCGATCGTTACTATTTAAAGACTTTAACCTGCTTTCCACTTGCCTTTCTAAATTTTGCATCTCGTGATTAACTTGAGTTGCCTTATTATCTAGTTCTAAGATTGCATCTTTCAAGTTGGCTTCTTTGATTATCAATTCATTGTTCTTTGCTGCTAGTTCGTCAAATACATGAGATGAAGGCACCTCAATGTCTGCTAAAGTAATTTTTTTTTCCTCTAAATCTTTTCTACGTTTTGCAATAGAAATTTCCATTTTCTTAGTTCGAGTGCGATAATATTCATTTTGCTGCTTTTTCTTTTCGATGTCCTCCCTCAAGGATTCTAATCGTTCCCCGAACTTACCGTAAATAGTATGATCTTCTTTCAGCTGTTTATCTTTGAGCTCTCTTTTGTGATCTTTTCTTTCTAGTTTTTCTTCCAAGGCCTTTTTGGCATCATTAAATGGTTTTTTCTCTTTGAGAAAGTTGTTCAGATTTGCTTTCGCTTCATCGTAGTTCCTCATGTAACCCTCTAGTTTCTGCTTATGGTCTTTGATTTTAACATAGGGCAACAGCTGATTATGCAACTCTATCTCGTTCTTCTTTTCTTCCAACTCCTGAAATACACGCACAGACTCCGTCAGTTTCTCCCTTTCCGCAGTTAATTCCTCAAACCTTTGCTTGTTCAATTCTAACTCCTTCTGTGCGTTCAGTTCTTTATTTTGCAAATTCTTTAGAAGCTCCAGGCCAGTTAACAAATTGGAGTCGACCGATCGAATAGTCTCGGCTAATAACTTATCTGATTTCAGCCTAGCAAATTCCTCCACACGTTCCTGAGACAAGAACTGACATAGATTGTCCAACTGTATGTTTAATTGGGAGATGAGCCGTCTGACAATGTTTTCCGATACAGGTCTGTCGTTTATGAAATAATCAGAGCGGCTTTTAGACCTCACCAGTATTCGAGTAATTTTGATAATATCATCTTCCGGATCCACTCCTTCTATTTGATCCACCTCTGGTGAATTTTTTAAAATGATCTCAATTGATCCTCGTTCTTCTCCATTTTTTATGAAATCTTCGACCCTTTTGCTTCTTTTAATGTACTCCGGCTTACCTGCAAGGCCGAGACACACAGCACATACGAATGTAGATTTACCTGAACCATTGGGACCGATAATCATGTTTAGAGAAGGTGAGAGATGAAACTCGGTCAAAGCATACGTGACAAAATTCTCTAATCGAATCTTGATAATAGCCCCAGGATTGAAGGGCGTATAGTCAACAGTCCCAAGTTTCAATCTCTTGGTGCCATGTCCGGCGTATTGCGCTAAATTTATAGTAGTCGATTCCATTGAAACTGAGGTTAGCAAACCAGTGATTGAATAGTTCGCGGAATTAATATTTTAAACTTGTTTGATCTATCTTTATGCCTCGCTAGAAAGATACATCAACTGAAAACATGAAGAAAAAAGCTGGTCACAGTTCCCCAATTTGAAGCCACGCTGTGATCTAAGAGATGCACGAACTCGCCAGCCAAGCCTTGGAATAGGTGGTATTGGTCCAGGTGTCTATCTTGGTTGGCTACACGATGAGTTCCACGTGATGGTAATGTGCTTTAGTATTGTCGCAAGGCTATTCTAGCACTTCATCTTCAAAAATCCATCTATTAGAACAAGAAGGCGAAAATATAAAAAATATATACTATATATATATAGTATGCCTGCAGTACTGAGATCCAGGAGTAGACCTGATGTAGATTCAGAGGACTCTCCAAAACTTGCGAAGCCCATTACAAGGCGTGGCAAAAGAAGCAGAAAAAAGGACGATGAAAACGATGATAGTGATTCTACCACATATGATGGCGAACTACTTCCTTCAGGTAAGTCCACAACTAATGGGCGACCATTCGAGATAATAGCGGGTCTTCCCTGCTCTTTGGAGGTCCCGCAGTACAATTCAGCGCTAACACATCCCTTGTCAGTCAAGGACTCAGCTGTATTGTACGACTCTTTGGTAAGCTCCAGGAAGACTTGGGTCCGTGGTGAAATGTTTGAGTTATACTTCACCAAGCCTACTAGAACATTGAAGGAGGAGTCAAACCAAATCAAGCCGGATGTAGCGGCTCAGACAACCACAATGCAAATACGTGACAAGATGCAGAAAATGTCAGACTGCACTATGATGGGGGGACCGCACCAATTTCCAGTGAGGTTATTCATCTTGAAGAATGAGGAATTGGAGAGAAATTGGCAATTGGAACAGGATTCCAGGAAAAAAGAGAAGGAAGAGAGAAGGAAAAGAGATCAAGAAGAAAAGAAGAGACGTATGGAGGAGAAGAAGCAAAATCAATTACAGAAAAAGCAAGAGAAAGAGAAATTGATTCAGTTACATAAGGAGAATAAGGCAAAAGCAAAGCAAGAAATGGAAGAAATGAAATTGAAGCGTAAAGAGGAAATTAAAAAAGCCAAAGAAGAGCATAAAAAGTATAGAAAGAGTTCGTCGGTACCTCGTGTGGTATCGACCCCATTACCGGTTAGAAAATCTTCCCCACCACCAACAAGTCAATCAGCAAGTGATCCGAAGATGATTGCCAACCTGAACCTGATGGCACAGCGAGATACAAAATTAAATGCCTTGATGGGAATAGTAGCAAATGGCGAGGCAACATTAGAGCAAGTTGAAGAGTTTAAAAAATTCATAGAGATTGCTAAGAAGATGCCGGCACCTCCCGGTTGGAATGCCTCCCCTGCATCCTTGCCGGAAGTGAATAATCCCAAAGAGGCTGAAAAAACCATTGATGAAGAAATAAAGGAAGAACGGATGGACAGTGCGATAAAAGCAGTGGCGAAAGAGGAGGAGAAAAAGGAGGAAAAGCAGACATTAGTAAAGAGGGAAAAAGATGATGAATCGAACGAGCGTACGACCGAACCAGATAGGCAAGTGAGGCGGAAGCGAAGACCAAGAGGCTCTCCAAAAAATTCAGAGGAAGATAAATCAATGCAACTGACAGCTTTTCAACAAAAATACGTTCACGAATCACAAATGATCATAGAATTTTTGGAGTTCACCCAGTCAAGGTACATGCTTCCGCGAAATGCTATCATTGAGTACCTAGAAGATACCGAGGAATACAAAGTGTCATGGATTATGGTCCATAATAAGAAGGACATTGAAAAATTCAGAACCAAAAGAATCAAAGAGCTCTGCAAGGGTCAAAAAACTGAAGAAGAGAAAAATAGTTTGCTCCGAGAGTTTGATGTTTACGCAGACGAGCTTTGTCCTATTCCTCTTTACACTACAATGACGATTAAGTTCACAGGCATTCACAAAAAATTCCACCCTATCATGATGCATAGTGTAGAACCTCTCGAGAAAGTACAAAAGGAGATGAGCAGTGTATTAAGCATTGGTACCAGACTTTCAGGCTATAATCTATGGTACCAGCTGGATGGATACGATGACAAAAACCTCTCAGAAAGTATACGTGTTGATCTAAATGATCATGAGCACGAACTGAGGGGTAAACGACAGAAGAAATAGTTTTATATTACGTTGAGTATTCTAATTGAATTCCAAATCTTTTGGGATATATGGCTGGTTTGTTTTCACTATTCTGTGATTCTGTTAGTTCACCTTTCATATCAGTCTTACAAAAATCTGCACCAGCAGAGAGCAAAAATCCTTTAAACTTACCTTCCCATAAAAGCCGTAAGTTTTTATCTCTTAAAGATGTGCTTAATTTCCAAACGCTAGTGAAATTGGAATCATTTATTTTATTTCTAAATTGCTCTATTACAGACCTTTCCTTGTCAATTTTTCTTAAAGATGATGAAAAGGCTACCGTCAAATCTTCAAGCAGTTGTTTTTCTTGTTGCGAGTTACTATTTTGAGCTTGATTGGAGGCATTGTTCCGAAGTACGCTGCCGTTCTTGCTGGATGTTTGCGCATAAAACATGGGATTATTCTTATGCTCGTTTTCTTCCTTATGTACATGCTTGTTGGACCCACTTCGCCAAAACTCACACCCGAAAGATAAGTTAGAGTCAATGGAGTAAAGATTAAAATCATATTTTGTGGAGAAAGTAGATGATGAACTCGTCTTCGCGGTGTAAGTTGATGATATGTGGCCGAAAAGCGGATTCCACGTCAATGTTAAAGTCAGCGGTCTGCCTGTACTGGGAGAGTGAGTACAATAACGCAAGGTAGTTGAGCAACCAGGACTTAGTGTCACCACTCCTAGCCAAAATTCAGCCCCCAAAGACAAGCTGGAATTGTCATAAAGTGATGTCTTTAATTTTGAAGGAGTCCCCAAAAAATTATGCAAAATTCGATATCCACATAGTAGGTCATTTGTAGACACTATAACTTCATGTCTATCTTTACCTGTATCATGTTGCCAATATCCAGTCAGAATATTGAAGCCATTGAAGCTGCTAACGCATTTGAGTGTCAGCTGAGTCGTTTGGTTGAGTCTTTTGATCAGCATGGCTTCCAAATTCGGACATGGATAGCTCATTCTGCCATAATACAGAGATTTTGTATGACTTATTGAATTCCCCAGCCTCTGAATATGGATTGGCTGTACGTATTGGTATGTCTCTGTGACGCTTTGCAAACTGGTGGAGTTCGAACTCTGCACAAATCTGTCCATGTTGTCTGCATCAGTGTAAAGGTAAGTCATGGACCCATTGAATACCTTTCTGGTGAATATCTCCATTGTATTGAATGTGAATGGAGTCGATTTGTTCGAGATTTGAAGCTTGAATTGGTCTGGAACTGGGAAGTCCAGTATATGTCTTGAGCTTGCTGTGATGTTGGCATAGCTATTGTCGTAATTCCAGTCGGTGCTCTTCTCAAATTGTCGTATTACGTATTCCATGTAATCTAGCATTATTCAATGTCCCGTGAGGGAAGGTTAAAAAGACGCCTTAATCTTTTTTTGGTTGGTTTGTTGCAGGCGTTCTGTTGACGGGCTGGAGCGCATCGCTTTAAAGATTGACGTTTAAAACAAACCAAAAGGACCCTAAGAAAGTTTATTGAGTCGTGTACCTGAAGTTGAGCGTTCTTATTATAAGACTAGTGGAACCGCTAGCGACTGATTTTCAGCAATCATTGATAGATGGAAACACCGCGGTCCAAATTGGAAGATAGAGATGTCGGGTATGGCGAAGTGTCCAGGAGACCCTCGAGCCCCTTCAGTAGTAGATTGAGCGTGAGTGGTAGCATTGCAAGCTCCCTGCATGGTGGAGAACGTAGAAGATCCAACAGTAGGACATCAAGTGACAAAAATGTCAAAAGTTCGAGCGACATTTCGTCAGCATCCAAAATCTTCAGAAATCTACTAATTCTAGAAGATGACCTGAGGAATCAAGCTCGCAAGCAAAAGATTCTCAAGTGGGAGTTCACCTTTTTTCTATCCAGTCTGGCGGGTGTCGCTGGATTTGCATTCTACGAGCTGTATGTGAATACAGAAGGTGTCCCAGGCTTGTACAGATTCATGCTACAATTTCTGCTGCTATTTATCGCAATAACGGTCGCCCTGTTCCATCTGGGTGGGGAGTATAGAAGGACCATTATCATTCCCAGGAGATTTTTCACTTCTACAAACAAGGGCATACGCCAATTCAATCTAAAGCTGGTCAAAGTACATTCCAGCTGGAATGAGCGGTTTACGGATCTGGTCAGGTTCATTAGCCACCATACAGCTTACACAAACATATACATCCTCACCAAGACTCTTCGGCTTAGCAATGGCAATGCCCTTGTGACTTTCTGGAAGAGCGTTACCATACGATCCCAGCCGCGAATAGGAGCCGTGGACGTCAAACTGGTTCTTAATCCAAGGGCATTCAGTGCTGAAGTTAGAGAGGGCTGGGAGATTTACAGAGACGAGTTTTGGGCAAGAGAAGGTGCGAGAAGGCGTAAGACAAGAATATAAGCAGCAATAGTCACGGCTCAGAGTAGCGGTTCTGAAAATCTTTGTGTGTTTCATCAGGAATGCTGAGATGTAAGATTGTTCATCATTGCCGCGATATTGCTAATCTAACCTGGTATCCAGCGGGAGACCTGGCCCAGAGCCATCTGGCTCTGCTGCCACACTCACGAATGCCCAAGCGTTTACTCAATCTAAAGCCCCAATCAAAAAACTTGCAGCAGCCCCCCCCTAACAACGAGAGGTTATAGCAATGAAAGTTTCTGCCTCGAAGTGTGTGTGTTGGGTTCATTGTTTCACTATCAATTTGGCATTTTTTTTTCGCCAAGTTTTTATCATTCCGAAGAGCTTGAAATTTTTTTCAAATAATCGCGGTCATATCACTGGCTCATCGCGCTTAAGAAGAATGACTACTGTGTAACAATAACGAGGAGAGTTGGTAGAATCGAACAAAGACGGCAGAACTTAATCGATAAGATGCAAAACCATGCGCTCTTGGATGAAGGATTAAAAGTGGAGAAATTTAATGTAATTCGTATATAAACTGACATGCGTTTAGGGCCAGACAGGGTGTTTGGAATATGGATAGGAGGATTCCAAGAGCCCACGCAAAATGTCTGACACAAAGAGTTCAAGGCTTTCTCCAGTTCCTTCGGTAGGAAAGGGTGATACTGTGGAGGTTTACACCTCCGCTGGGAATATTAGGTCTGTTCGCTCTCGTACTGGTGCCGGTGAAGTGAACTACATTGATTCTTCCAGGTCTACAGATGACAACCAGCTGCTGGCCGAGATTGGTTATAAGCCGGAGTTAAAACGTCAGTTTTCGACTCTACAAGTTTTCGGTATTGCGTTTTCTATCATGGGCCTTTTACCCTCGATTGCAAGTGAATTAGATGACGGCTTAGCAGGTGGTCCAGTCTCTACTGTGTGGGGGTGGTTCATTGCAGGTTTCTTTATTTTTCTCATCGGTGTCACCATGGCGGAAAACGCTAGTGCGATCCCCACAGCTGGTGGGCTTTACTACTGGACATACCACTATGCGCCCGAAGGTCACAAGGCTGCCATCTCGTATGTTATTGGTATCGGGAATTCATTAGCACTGGCTGCAGGTGTTTGTTCCATCGACTATGGTTTTGCAGAAGAGGTGCTGGCGGCTGTAATCGTTGCAAAAGATGGGAACTTCGATATTACTAATGGTAAAATGTACGGTGTATTTGCCGGCTGTGTCGTGTTGATGATTTTTTTCACCTGTCTATCGTCTGGTTGGCTGGCCAAAATGCAGTCGTTAAGCATTTACTCAAATCTTTTCATTATCGTTTTGTTTTTGATTGCAGTGCCCATCGGTACAAAAGTAAATCGTGGCCGCTTCAACGGCGGTAGTTTCATCTTTGCAAAATATGAGAATATGAGCGATTGGAACAGTGGTTGGCAATTCTGCCTTGCAGGGTTCACCCCCATTGTATGGACCGTCAGTGCATTTGACTCTTGCGTGCACCAGTCGGAGGAGGCTAAGGACGCCTCCAAAGCAGTCCCCATAGGTATCATGGGCTCTATCTTTGTGTGTTGGGTACTTGGCTGGGTTATAAATATTGTCGTTTTGGCATGCATGGAGCCCGATATTGACCACGTCGTGAACAGTACATATCAATTGGGGATGGCTCAAGTTATCTATGATTCCCTTGGGAAAAACTGGACGATCGCCTTTTTGTCCTTGATGGCCTTCTGCCAGTTTCTGATGGGAGCATCCTCTTTGACTGCAGCCTCCAGGCAAGTCTGGGCATTTGCACGTGATGACGGCATGCCCTTCTCAAAGATCATCAAAAAAGTGGACCCCAAATTCTGCGTTCCCTACAACTCTGTCGCTTTCAGCGGGGCTCTCTCACTTCTGATCGGTCTGTTGATCTTAATTGACGACGCTGCAGCTAATGCGCTGTTCAGTCTGTCGATTGCGGGAAACTACTTAGCCTGGTGTGTCCCTACATTTCTAAGGCTCACTTCTGGTAGAGACATTTTCAAACCCGGACCTTTCTATTTAGGAAAATTCTGGTCACCCATCGTCAACTGGATCACAGTTCTCTTCATGAGTTTTATCATCATCATGGTTATGTTCCCTGCTCAACGACATGGAGTCAATAAGGAAAATATGAACTACGCGTGCGTAATTGGACCTGGCACCTGGCTGCTTTCGCTTATTTACTATTGGGTTTACAAGAAGAAGGAGTACAAAGGACCCAGGTCCAACCTGACGGACGACGAATATGCAGAGGCCGTAGGGCCTACGGTTCTTGATGATATTCTCTCAAGCGAAGAAACCGGTGGATTCAAAACGGTTTGATTTTGTTGTTTATAGTTTTTAAATCATTTAATGTGTGACTTTACGTAAGACCTATTTCCCGCGAGTAGTAATTAACGAGAGCGCGCAGGCGTTGCTAGTGGGGGTTTATTCCCTTGTGGTTCTCTTACAGCCAATTTCACCTCTGCGATGACAGCCTGAGACCAGTGTAGACAAAATGTTTTTGAAAAAAGCGGTTTAACGCGTTCTTCAATCACTTCAATAAATTGACAAACATGACCTTTTTCATGGCGCATACTCTGACACTTTTTCGTTTCTTTTCCATTCGCTCACACCTCCTCTTACGTTCTATGGCTCAAATAGGATTTTTTTTCCGAGGAAGCACAAACCCTGAACTTCTGCCGTTTATGCCCTACGTTCCCCACTATATGTGAACCGCGATTATTTTGCAATAAATATTAATCGCGGTGCCATGTACTTTCCCTTAGCTTCTCGGACGCTGGAACATCGCGTATATTAAAAAAAAGGTAGAAAAGTTGCATGCAAGGAAGACTATAAATTGGATTATATCTTCCCTTACTCAGAGATAACAGACATTGTAGGAAGAAGTATTATTGTTGATATAACAAAATACCTTCAGATATTCATACAATTTCTGAATTTAACTACTATTGAGTTGACTTTGCAATATCAATAGTGCTTTTCCTTCTTTTTTTTTCTTCTGGAAGTACGATCGTTGATACACGCTAAAAGAAATTCCACTTATGATGTCAGTTTTGACCCCACCAACAGAAACTGTTGATTTGAACATTGAGAAGCACAGTCGTGCCGTGATGCCGCTGAATAGCCTCGAGGATTTATCTAGAGCCTCTAATACTCTTTGTAAGGCATTCGAAGATTGCCCCGCTAACGACTATCTGCTCAAGAAGTTTTTCAACATTCCACTGAACGAGCCAGTCTCCAAATACCGTTTAAATTCAATCACTAACTACTACACTGCCTGGTACCACGATTTGGGCGGGGAGGTCGTTGAGGCCAACGATTTCGACGCCGTGGCTATCTGGTCGCTACCAAACCATCATTTGCCCCACACACTTAGCGATGACGCTCAGTTCAACAAGATATTCTTTGAGGATTTGGATGAGCGCAAGCGCCAAGTCTTACCAAAAGGGATGGACTACTATTACCTTTTTATCATAGGAAAGGATGTCTCGCAGAGCCACGTAAGGGGATCTGTGAGACAAATTTTAAACGAATACAAACGCAGAGCTGATGCAGACAACTGTGCATGCGTCCTTGAGGCCATTTCTGAGCATGCTAAATCAGTATATGAGTATTTTGGTTATAAAGTGTTCCAAGAGTTCAAGTTTGGCATCGGGGAAATCGACAGCAGGGGCCACTTGGACCCTCAAGGAGAAGGATTTACTGCATATCTCATGATCTATTATAAAGATCTAAACGTCTTGCATGAATAAGAAGGAAAGTAGAAAATTAGTCTTGGATAAATATAGTTTTACATAATGTTTTAATGAACCTGATCTGGTAACCCGTATTTTGTAATGATGTCAGGCACGATGGAGAACAACTGTTGTCACTTTGATTTAATCATGTAAGGTGCACAGAGGTTTCAACCTCTTTGTTTAATTTACGCACTTTGTTTCTTTTGAACTTTTTTCCCGTATGAGTCTCTCTTGATGCCACATTGCTGTTTGAGGTTGAAAAAAAAAATTCGAAGGAATGTCGTCCCGCCATGCTTCTTAGGTGATAAAAATATTGACTTTTCATAAACAGTTTTCGATCTGTCCTCTGAGCCAACTTTTGTTAAAAGCAAGATTAATTAACATTTTCAAAACTTGCCGACATGTGTTACTTAAGCAGGAAAATATTTGCTTCTTTCATGCACTTGTAAATATGAGAAATATATTACGGTAATTTTTTGCTTGACCTGTGCATTTTAAACAAGTAAGTATGTCTGGCATGGAATGTAACACTGATTGTAAAACTTATTTTGAAAATATGAAGATAATTGAATAAAATTTTGCAAAGCGTTGCAAGTTTCAATTTAGATAAAGTGCTCTAAATAATTTAGCAGGCTGCTCAGACAGAGAGTAGTAACTTTATACAATAGCTTAGGGATAAAAAAAAAAATACATATTCACAGGTAAATTTATTCAAAATTAAAACTTCTTCCCGCATGACGGTCAATTCTTCGAGGCGCCAGTCCAAATCTTTTGAAAACTTAATCAGGCAAAGCGAAAAAAGCTTCTCAAAAGTTGAAGCTGGAAAAGGGACGTTAAATCACTTCTTCATATGAAGATATTAGTGCCCTATTAGTACCACGACTGCCAATATTATGAATAGTGATTTTACTATAAGTGTGGTGTATGGGTTGTATGGGTTGTATTGGTAATATTAGTCGACAACGTAACTGAAGCAGAATAGAAGACGTGAAGGATACTTACTTCGTTGGGCTTATTACACATTAGCTCTGGAATTCAAGTTCTGGCGAGAAAAAAAAAACTTTCGAAATGGTGTTTGTGTCCATTTGGAGAGATCGCCAGTAGCGCGAAGCACTTTTCGGTCATCAAACATTCAAATATGGTACTTGTTGTTGTTGTTTTTTGTGTTTTATTCCGGTACCTCTAGGCGGTGGACGGTAGTCACGGCCTTGAGTATTATCCAAAAAACTTGCTTTAGTTAGCCAGCATTGGCTCAATCGCTTATTGTATGCCGATTGCGTAATCGCCAATCTTGGCTACCTCGTGGTAGAAACTCTTGCATCTCAAAGCAAGTGAATCACCATTAACGCGTGATAAGGTACCGTAAAAGGTGTGCCCGTGTAAGCAGTACATACAGCTCGTGGAATGAGATGATAGCCGCAGCGCAGATGCATCGATTTCAACCTTTGGAAGTCGTCATTCGCCGTGCTCCGCCACGTAAAGCTTATCACGTGATCTATGTGTAAGTAGTCACGCTTTTCACGTGATGCTGAAAGCCTTCCGCCGGGTAACATTGTCGCGCACATTGCCGTTTTGGTACACAGCAACTGGCAACTTTCTCAGTTTTCCCTGCCCTCTTTGCCCCCCCTTTCAATCACAGTTGGCGTCCTGCCAGAATAAAACCCGAATGCCCATACAAGCTCATTGATACTTATTTAAAAAATTGAAGATATAGGACTAAACAAGGGTCTACGTTACGAATTAAAGTGATATAGCCACTTCGAAATAAGCTCGTCAGCTTACTGCGGTTGGAAAATTGGTGATCGATCGGTTTTTGTTTCGTTTTTTTACCTACTTTTTTTCTCTCAAAGGTGATATAACTGCTATAGTCATTCAAACTGGCCCTGTCCACAGTTTCCCAAGATGATGCGTGGATTTAAGCAGAAGCTTATAAAGAAGGCCACTGGTTCATCCTCTGCCAATAACAAGAAGAAAGATAAGGAAAAGGAAAAGGAAGCGTCGTCGTCGACGTCTTCGACGCCAAGCGGTGTAAACAGAAGTTCTTCCTCAAGTCTTGGCTCCAATTCTGCGCAAAATACGGCTGTTGGCTCAGCTTCCGGTGGTAGAAACTCTTTGGAGAAGGGGAGGACTTCCCAAAATTCGTCTTCTTCTAGGCATCATGTGTCATCCAGTTCAGGATCCAGTAAGCAAAAGTCGGGGTCTAACGGGTCCTCCTCCAAGGGATCTTCCAGGAATGCCACGCCTATATCTGGTGGTGCTGGAGGCAGTAACGCCAATGGGCCTTCAAGACATAGTGGGTCCGGTAGCCCCGGAACCAGTATCAGCAGTACTCCCACAGTGACAGTAACTAGAGACGGTTCAAGGCACCAACAGCATCACCATCAGCATCAACAACAACCACAGCACGCATCCGGTTCCTTGAATGCTACACCTTCAAGTACCCAACCCACTTTCATCGCTGCCGCTACTGCAGTCGCCCCGTCTTCTCCCACAGCCGGTAGCTCTTCACCGCCCACTTTTGCATCTCCTCTTCAGCCAAACTCATCTTCTTTCGCAGGCTCCACAAAAGATATGCCGCAGGCATCCCCTTCCTCCCCCTCTGGCATAGATATCCCACGCTCTTCGCACTCGTTCGAAAAGTTGCCCACGCCGACAAAGCTGAACCCAGACTCAGAACTGGATCTCATCAAGATACCTCAACGTCACTCTTCTTCTAGATTTGAACCCTCGCGCTACACACAATTGGCCAAGTTGCCCAGCTTCGACGGTGTATCAGCGGAGGAGACTATTCCGCTTTTCATTGCCAAAGTGGATCAGTGTAATACTATGTTTGACTTCAACGATCCGAGCTTTGACATTCAGGGTAAAGAAATCAAACGAACTACTCTACAAGAACTTATTGAGTTCATTGTCACAAACAGATTTACGTACACACACGAAATGTACGCTCACGTGGTGACCATGTTTAAGATAAACCTCTTTCGACCCATCCCACCCCCGGTGAATCCCATTGGAGATATTTACGACCCCGACGAAGATGAACCAGTCAACGAATTAGCCTGGCCACACATGCAGCTCGTTTACGAATTTTTTCTTAGATTCGTAGAGAGTCCGGATTTCAACCACCAGATCGCCAAGCAGTATATCGACCAGGATTTTATCCTCAAACTTTTGGAATTGTTCGACAGCGAGGATATTAGGGAAAGGGACTGTCTAAAGACCACACTGCATAGAATATACGGCAAGTTTTTGTCGCTCAGAAGTTTCATCCGCAGGTCTATCCATAACATATTCTTGCAATTCACTTATGAGACTGAGCGATTCAACGGTGTGGCTGAGCTATTGGAGATTTTAGGCTCTATCATTAACGGCTTTGCCCTACCTTTGAAAGAGGAGCACAAGATTTTTTTGGTGAGAGTCCTGCTTCCCTTGCATAAAGTTCGCTGCCTCTCGTTGTACCATCCACAGTTGGCTTATTGCATTGTGCAATTTTTAGAAAAGGAGCCATTGTTGACCGAAGAAGTTGTCATGGGCTTGCTGCGCTATTGGCCCAAGATTAATTCTACTAAGGAAATTATGTTTTTAAACGAGATTGAAGATATCTTCGAAGTCATCGAACCACTAGAGTTCATTAAAGTTGAGGTGCCCCTCTTTGTGCAATTGGCGAAATGCATCTCCTCTCCGCATTTTCAAGTCGCAGAAAAAGTGTTGAGCTATTGGAACAACGAATATTTTTTGAACTTGTGCATTGAGAACGCGGAAGTTATCTTGCCGATCATCTTCCCGGCTCTTTACGAGCTGACATCTCAACTTGAGATTGATACGGCGAATGACGAGGATGGCACTTCAGACCCTTACATGCTTGTTGAACAAGCCATCAACTCTGGCTCTTGGAACAGAGCCATCCATGCCATGGCTTTTAAAGCCCTCAAAATTTTCCTGGAAACAAATCCTGTGCTCTATGAGAACTGCAACTCACTATACATCTCCAGCGTTAAGGAGACTCAAAAACGTAAGCAGCAACGACAAGAGGAATGGCACAGGTTGGAAGAATACGTACAAAACTTGAAAATCAGCGGAAGTGCTCCTACTAGCGCTCTGGGAGAGTCCTCTACTCCCTTCAAACCCCGTGAAGAAGGTCTCAAGGTGACAAATCCATCTACGGAAGAAGTTCAATAACCTAACACGGGTGAAGACGATTCGTCGCGTTCGAATGGATGGGGAAATTTTTGAACTTAAAAATAAGAAAATATTAAAAGAGGGTCTTGGTTTAATCTTTTTTTTTTTTCCATTTTTTTTTTTTTGTTCAAGATGTACATATATTACTATTGACCCGAGGTACGTGTCCTCACATATGCATTTCGGCATAGATATAGAGAAATATGTACTATGTGGCGGCGCGCTAATTAATTGAAGGGCCCCGTTTTCTGTTTTGTTCTGTTTTGTTTTTGTTTCGTTAATTCCAACAGTTGCTCGCAAAAAGGATGGAACTCCTTTCCCATCTTGCTGTCACGGCTCTGAGTATAAAAAGGGTGTGGGGGTCAATCGGTGAATGTCACTATAACTTTCAATACCAACCTACTCCCATCGAGCATGAGACCCTTCGCCAGTCCACGTATTCTATTAAATGCATTCAAAACAGTCCCTTCTAGAGGGCTCAGTACTTCATTGAGGATACCCCTATTTAATGGAGCACCCAAATCAATGGTACCTAAGATTGCTGCCGGCTTTACTTTGGCGACATCGGTTGGGGTAGGTATACCCTGGATTTCCAAAACCATCTACAACGATGCCATAGTGGATGTGAAGTCCCCTCCAGGAGGTATTCAGATTGGGCAAGAAAGCGGACTTCCCTCAAGGGATCCAGTCAAGAGAACTGGTGGCTTCCGGTTGGACTACAGACAGCTGTGCTATGGTTCCATATTCGGGCTGTTTTTGGGGGTAGTCGTGGGTAAAATTTCTTCTCTTTTAGTGTTTCTCACGGCTTCTGCGTACCTAGCTTTGCAGTTCTTGCAAAACAGAGGCGTCATCGACAAAGGTGCCACCAAGGGATTGCTTCAAGGTTGGACCGTCAAAACGTCCAGAGAGTCTGTTGATCTTAATGCCATGGTCTGGGAGAGACCCTGCTTCAAGGCGTCGTTTCTGTTGACATTTGTACTGGCAGCCGTCAATATATAATAAGAGTTAATGCATTTTGTATGCTTGCCTATACAAATTTTCCCTTATACATAGTTTCTGGAGCGTACTTTGAAGAAGAATTGAATGACTACCGACTGCACGATGCTGATACCCACAGTGAGGCCCATGATGAGAAGCGATAGCCACGTCAATCTTGAATTCGTAGATTCCACAGTATACATATTTCTCCACTCTCTGGCTCTCAAGTAGTTCATGGCCTTGGTGATCTTCTGTAAGTTTCTATCAATTTCCTCAATGGCATTGTTGGAGACCGCATCTTGTGGCGAGCTGTTTTCGTCAGGAATTCCTAAATTGCCCTTCTCAAGCTCCAAAACCACCTCCACCTTTTTCATAGCAGTACCATACGAATTGCTAAAGCAAAAGGTGTATTGACCGAGGCCAAATGATTTCAAAAGAAAATCAGAGTACTTCTTTTGCTTCTCAGCGACAATTTGAGATTCATCTGGGGCAATGATTTCGAAATCGATTTCAAAGTTCCCACCAGTAAGCACTTGGTAGCTGACTACTATGGAGTCTTCGTGAGATGTCAAATCAAAATAAAGACACTCCTTGGAAAAGGCAGGCAGGGCAAGTGAGAACGGTGCGTAGTTAGATGAGGCAGCATGCACCAGGGAAATCAGAGCGAAAAAGGTAGCAATGAAGTTGAAATAAACCGAGTGAGATACCATCCTTCAGGTTCAATTGGACTGTTTGGGGTGGCCGATCCTATTGGGCTCGAATTACTCAATGTTCTTACTATGTCAACGGGGTTTTCTCTTGTTACTTGTTTTCTTTTAGGTTTAATTTTTCAACTGTGGACACGTACTCGCGAAACTACGCAAACGCGTTAGTTTGATCAAGGCGCCTGCTAGGGTCGCAGAAAAAGACTACAGAGGGCTACGTTGGATAGCTACAACAGTCGCTACCATCTTCCTGTATTCTGGCGCTCTCAGTGATGTAATCATCTTTCTCCATAACGTCCATTTCTGCCTTTTTTTGATAGAAAATTTGCCTTTGCAGCTCCACAGCCAACCTCGTATGCATGGGACCCGGCTCAGTAGCTTTTTGTAAGAGCCTTGAGGCCAACGCCGTGTCTCTGTCCGTCAGGGGGAGGAACTGCACCTGACGTTGGCGCTCTTTCATTAATTGGGATAAAAATACTCCCTTGTGCACTAGCTTTCCACACCTGTAGCGCTCAATGTCATTTGTCGTATACTTTAATGCAATGTCCGTGCCGTGGGGATCGGCGTCAGTGTATATTTCCCACTTTTCGATGCTAGCGATGCGTTGCAGCTTGTTGAGAAACAGCCTGGTTAAAAAATCTGGATAGCCCTTGCCCGTGACGATTATACAATCTCTTGGTAAGCTTCCATTAGCCGCATTGATCAATTTATTGTATACTGCTTCCTTTTCCAGCACAATGACTTGTAGCGTGGACTGGGACTCGGAAATTTCGCAAACAGAATGTTCCTCCATGTGAGGTATTAGAGTAGAAGCGTATGCTGGAATGCGATCAATACGACCCCTGTTTAAAATGCGTATCTCTTTTGTCGTGAAGCATAGGCCCTTTTGAGCAGGGATAATGTTCAGAGAACCCTTGGATTTCAGATCAAAGCACTTGGCAATTGTCGTAACCCACTGATCTACTTTGGCCTGCTTTCCGTACAATTGCACGTTGGAGTAGAAAACATCACGGTTCGTCTTCACTTGTCCATTGTGAACAGAAACTTTTATAATTTGTAGGAGGTTTACCAGTATTGCTACTTTGTTTGAGGGCTGGGCGGCAACAGCGGAGTACAATCCGTATTCAGGAAACTTGAGCGACACTGGTGTCCTCCCGTTTGACGGAAGTAGAATCTCCACATGTTGCTGGTGCTGTTCAATTGAATTCTTTATCAAACTGAGAATCGATTCAATGCTGCCGCCGATCTCCTCGTGGTGCATGCTCACATGTACAGTTCTAGAGTGTGGCAGTAAGCTTGAGTACAAATCTTTCTTACGAGGGAACTCCCTCATGAGATCTGCTAATCCCTTGGTCATTTTTTGATTCGTTATTGCTGTTTTCTTTGTCTGGTGCTGTTTAGATCAAGTGAAAGATCCAAAATTAATTTAAGGCATATCTTATATAAATTTCTCTTCTAAATACTTCAATTTACTCATGAAGGTGTCGGCATCCAGATAACAACCCCTGAGCCATCTGGAGTCATCCAAATATGCTGTCCTAGCATGTAGTACTCTGGTGTTATTGAAGAGGACACAGGTACCAGCAGGTATCTTGACTTCCAATTGGCTGTCCGGTTGTTCTATACAGCTTTCAAACAGCTCGAGCCCGCAGGTAAAATCTTTGAACAGAAACCTTTCTGCCATTTTGCTGCTCGAGACGTCAGACTCGGATGATTTGCCGTAGATACCAAAACTGAAAGGAGCCTGAAATGGCGGAGAATACAGCACCCGTTTAATCAAGCTCTCATAGTTTCCCTCCAGAGTATTTCCCTCGTTAGTGTCATGATGCTCAATCATGGGCCTCGATTGATAGTACCGCAGGTCACCTTTATTATACTGGTAGTTGACGGGGACGTGCTGTAGGGCTTCGTAGGCTAATGCATCCTGTTCACGAACGTGGCGGGCGGCCCTAAAACCATCCACAAATATGCTAACACCGCCAGAACCTTCCTTGGGGTTGTTGATAGCATGCAACAGTTGGAAGCCGGGAACGTTTTCCAAGTACAGTAAATCCATGTGAAGCGGCAGCGACAAGTTAGAATACGCTATGTTCGAGGTAGTCCCACTATCACTCTTTACATCAAAAGTTTCACCATAGAATGTGTTCCTAATGGACCCAATTCTTTTTGCTATACGATCAACTGCCGTCTGGTCCCCTGATGGAATGCCTTTAATGAACACTATCCCGAACTTTTGTAGAGTCTTCAGACTCTCGTACAACTGGTGTTCATCTTGCAGGAAGGACTCAAAATCCGTCCCAGCCAGCTCTTCTTGGTGGTTCCGCAGCAGAGCACTGTCCCACAGTACTGGTTTGTGCTTGGAAAATGACTTCCTCATTGACTCCGTGAGAAAAGTGGAACCTTTGAAATTGTAAATGAAGTCAAGTGGGTAATTGTAAGAATCACCATCCTCCCAGTCAATCTTTACAGACTGACCATCATCAGCCACTTGCACGAGCTTAGGGGTAGTGGACATCGGATTACGAGCCAGCTGGCCAGTCGTGAAAAGACGCTGGCCCGAGGCAGGATCCACAGACTTGCTAGATTTTGAAGAATCCCTCAAGAATAGATTGTTAAAAGTGACTGTGTATGGTTTGTGCTGGGGCAAGTCATCCTTCTCAAAAGTGACTGTCGTAGAGTCCTTATCAAAGATAGTCCTAAGGATTCGGCCTCCATTGAAGCCAGCAGTCCCCAAGCCCACTGCAGTTGAACCTTGCGGAGGTTGCATAGATGAGTAAAACCTAGTCAATGTTTTAGTGGTACGGATCAAACGCATTACCATTACTCTTTCACAGTGCTAGCAATAAGTACTACGATGAAAATGACCCCTATTTCATAAAATTCTCAACTATGTCTGACCATAAATATCAACAAGTAAGCGCCATCTGATGCAGAAACACGGGGAATCGGTAATTATCACGTTACTTCCTTTTATACCTTTATTTGGGGTTGCTTTGCTAAATGCTTCCAAAGGTCGCGAAATTTGCTATCACAGACCTCGAAAACCAAAAGATCAAAATTGCATTAGGAACAGCGATTAGTCTAATAGTATGACTGCCCTCGTGCCATTACAAATACCCCCAGTCTATTGACGGCTCGTCCTCGACGGAGAACTTACTCTGCAATCTTCTGCTCATTTTGCTACCTTCGAAACTTTCCAACTTGCGATGAGCCGTAGAGGACGATTTTTCAATTCTTCCTAAGCACTCTTAAGTCATCGACTTACATAACGTTGTTCTGTGAAGGGTGATTCGAAGTACGTGGATCTGCCCGGATCCATTTTGCAACTTGATACTGGTGTAACCTATAATGTATTGCGAGGGTTGCATACGATCGAGGTACTTTTACCGAGGCCTTTCTGTTGCTAGGTCAAAGCCGGAGCGCTCAGTACGACAGAAGTCATCGCTTAATAGCAACCGTAGGTTAGTAAGACAGCCGTCAGCTACATTCATGGTCAATGCTCAAGGATTAAAGCAAGTTTCTGTGGATTTAGAAGAAGGAGAACTGGACGCTGGAGAGGATGCTAAGAAATTGGTCAAAATTAAGCCTCCAAGACTTTCGCATGATTTGGCTAAAGTTCTGTACCAACCAATGACATTGCATCAGTTGCAGGATTCAAGGAGTGGTGTTTACAATTTTCAGCCTGATTTGGAGATTATTTCACCAAAGCATTTGCAATCTAAAGACGGCGAAGTGCATTTTGTGACACCCCACAGGGATAGCACTCTTCTGGCTCTGGCGAAACAGTTCCAGCGTAAGTATGTATCCTCTACAAGTTCTATGACTTCGTCTTTGTCTCATATGCATTTTTTATTGTCCAACTTTAGACCATTGAATGTAATAGACTTGCCTTTGTCGAGAAGATCCTCAGAAAAAAGTGTGAGTTATACTCGAGGCGCACAACAATCTGCCAGTTTCATTCTTAGGAAATTAGACGGTAAGGTGATTTCGCTGGATTCTGACAAGAGTCTTGATAGAGAGATCGTTTTATCCATCTTGGGCCATTCTCTAGAGGAGTTTCTCACGGATCAGCCGCCGGAAAAGCAGGAATCCTACCATTATTCTAAAATTGATGATTTCATATTGCGCTCACAACTGGATTCATATGATCCAAAGCTACCTGGTACAGGCGTATTTGACCTCAAAACGAGGGCAGTGGCAGCCATAAGACACGACTTGTCCTTTGTGGAAAAGAACAATAACTACACGGGCTATGAAATTGACAAAGTTTATGGTGAGTTTGAATCGCTGGAAAGAGAGTTTTTTGAGTTGATTAGAAGCACAATGCTGAAGTATTCGCTGCAGGCAAGGATTGGAAAGATGGATGGTATTTTTGTCGCCTACCACAACATTGCCAGAATGTTCGGCTTCCAATATTTGCCTCTAGAGGATTTAGACCACATTATTCACTCCTCTTACGATCCCAAGTTCAGCGCGGCCCTCGCGGCAAGATATCGTGATTTGAGTCACATCTACGGTGAACAAAGCTATATTTTGCAGCATCAGCGCAACGCTCGCAAAGTTGCAACTGCACTAGCTGATAAAGAGTTCAAGTTGTCCATACAGATTCTGAAGAACATTTTGATTCATGTGGAGAATCAGCTTAAACTTAAAGGCGTTGAAAATTGGAAGAAATGCCGAATCATGATGAAAACCGAAACCACCAAGGAACGTGCGCCGCATTCACTAAGGAGGGTAGAAACTCCTGTTCTTAAACTAGTAGCAATGCCTCTGCCTGACAATTATGAGGACAAGCCGTTGCGAACTAAAAATTTGGACAATAAATCGATTTTACAGCAAGTTGAAGGCATACGCGAAAGCAACAAGCAACTACTCAAAACACAGGGAAATTTGATGGTTGGGTTTGACGTGAAGATTTCCCACGATTACGGCCAGGCCAATAAGAAAGAATTTAAAATTCCTGCCTTTGCTCAGGCCGACAAGAAATTACTGGATCCTAGATCTTGTGACTACATTATCAAAATACTAAATCAGAATTATTACCGCAAATTTAAATCTTTCCAGCACCCCAGTTTTTTCAATTGCAAGGACATTCTTACTTGGAAAGTCACCGCCCAGATTTATAATATGGAAACTACAGAGGAACTGAAACAGTTCTATACCAAGTGTCTGGAACAAAAACTAGGACTCCTGGAAGAACAATCTGTCATCATCGCTGCTAACCCAGAAACCCCCAAAGCAGTATCTGAACGAATCATAGATTTTATTGAAAGGGATAGTGGCCGGAAAGCTCAAAGTCACAAGAGCACGGAAATATCAGATCTAAAACGTAAGTTGAGAGCTTATTCTAAAAAAGGTGAAGCGAGGAGAAAGATCAAGGAAAGATTCACTTCCCAGTCGCTGAAAGTCACATGGGACACGTAGTTTAAAACTCCTTTTGGTTAGCCTTCTTATTAAGTGGCAAACGATTACAGTATTAGTCATGCTTGATTTCCTAAAGAAAAAAAAGTAATCTATAACTTATTTAACCTTGTAGATAGACACCACAAGATATGTGACATTTTTCTCTTCCCATTTTTCAGTGACCTGCGACGGAGTGAGTTCTGACCCTCTCGCATTGATTAGGTGGAGGCGTGTCACAGTGAAGAGCGGAATCCTCCATTTTAAAATTTTGTAACTCAGCAATCTCCCCCATTTCTTCCTGGTCCCTTAAATCACCGACTTGACCATTCCTCAGATTGGGATAGTAATATTTGTAGTAGATGTACTGTCCCCCGATGTAAAAATCTAAACTCATTTGGAAAAGTGCAAATAGCAGAAAAATGATTGAGATATTGCTGGCACCAAAAATCAAATATACAATTTTGAGGGTGTCACCGCATAACCAACTGATCAGCAGGATGAGTTTGAAACCTTGAACAGATTTTAATTTGTAGAGAATAGCAATCTGTGGCAGAGGCAAAAGTGATTCTACTAGGAGGCCTAGTGATCCAATGGCAGAACCTATCCAACTAGCCAGCTCTTCCCAATCGAGTACTTTGGATATTAGAAAAGTCAATACCAGCTGAAATGAAGCAAAGTACGCCAAAAATTTCCAAAATTTGGTCTCGTCATCCCATTGCCAGAAAGATTTAAACCTTTTATAACTTGGATCAAAAAATTTCAAAACCTTATAGCAGACTACTATTAGGCATTTGTATATGAAACCGGACAGATGTTTGAATGACAATGACCTGAGCATGAGCCTCCAGTCCCGGCTAAAGAAAGGCGGTTTTGAGCAAGCGAAATATTCGTACCATACGTTGTGTATTAGCTGCGAAAATGATTCCACGTTGTGCAGGTTATGGTACTTGTACTCCTCAGGTCTGTAAACAAGCGTGGTGCGTAAGAGGATCAACTGGATGAAAATCATCACAATGGATTGTCTCAGCAACGTAATTTCATAAGGGGATATCAAGTAGTAGGAAATTCTCAATATGCTCGCGATCATCATAGTCGCGCAGATGTCTATGGAGAACCCCAGCGCGGTCTTAGATCTTTCGATGCTCATAATGGTAGTGCCGTAGGAAAATAACGGCGTGAAACTGATCAGGTTGTTGGCCACAAATCGCATGGTGAGCCATTCTGGGATATAAAACTGATCTACTCGAGGCAAATACGACGCTAGCGTGTCACCAGCCGGTGGTGACTTGTCAGCCACCTCTGCTGCCTTAGTCGCTGCGGCAGCCGCCGCTGCTACTGCGCTCAAAGTAGCAGCCACTGAGGAAGCTCCGAAAGACGCAGATGTCGTCGCTGCAGCCGTCTCGAGCAGCTGCGAACTCTGTGAGATGGTCGCGTCCATGGCACAAAATTGTGACCAACCAGTGGGGAAAAGAATACGCAACGGCTTCAGCACGTCTCAGCACCGATACAACACTTCCAAACTCCCCCCAAGATGCTTTATGGCAGCCTTCTATGGCTTCAATCTAAGTTTTTAGTGGCAGTTACATGCAAGATATCCATTGGCGACGTAAACCCGAATGGAGTTGAAGCCCTGCCACATCACATGCGACGACTCTAAAAAAGAACGTAGTAAAACGTCAAGAATGAATAAATATGATGGACATAGAGATTATTTATGGGCCAATGAAGGATTGTCCGTCGATCCTAAGCAGTCTGCAGATTGGCCAAATAATCTTTGTGGATTGGATTTTCGTCTGCTTCTGGCTTGTTGATTGCCTGCCATTTGGGCTCGTCCTTGAAGAGCCTCATGGCCTTGATGTAGTTGTCAGTGGTGAGGGTGAACCTATGGAAGATGCCCGCTGGGACAATAATCAGGTCATATCGGTCCAGCCTGACGCGGATCCATCTCTCCAAAACAGAGTCCTTGATGTCGAAGTAGCCCGCACCGTCCATACAGTAGCGGATTTCTTCATCCTCATGGATATGTTCCTTGTAAAACATCTGCAGCTTTTCCAGCATGACTTCCTCGTTGTTGTCGAAACGGGCCGGATTGAGGTTCACGACATCTCTATTCTTGTAATCGCGTTGCTTCGCTAGCGAATCGACGTCCCCTTGGCTGGGGAGATACCGGTATATGACCCCGAGTTTCGCAAGATGGTCTAGCGAAACATTTTCACCACTGTTGTGAGGCTCTCTGAAATCCACGGAATCGTCATTATCGAAGAAATACGCAGCTACCATCTCGAATAAGCTTGTTGACGTGCTTTGGGATGAAGATGCACTTTGCGATCGCTCTTGCAAATTTCAATCTTTTTATATATATTCGGTGCGTAAGTAATGAAGCCACTGTTCGGGGACACAGCGGCGGGCGCAAGAGAGAAAAAATTGAGCATCGCTGCATCATGGACCTTGGCGACTGTGTGGAACATCAGAGGGCATAGAGGAACGGGCTGCTAGCAAGTGGGTTATATACTTCAGGCCAGGTGTACTTGCGCATCTGGCGACTTCTTGTGAACTTGTGGGTTTCCTACACACTCACAAGCAACGCGTTAAAGGAGCTTCTATGGCCAAGTTGGTAAGGCGCCACACTAGTAATGTGGAGATCATCGGTTCAAATCCGATTGGAAGCATTTTTGCTCTATTTTTTTCACTTTTTAAGATGGTATTTGTGTACGGGTATTTTCCCTAGCGATTTCCATCACCACAATTGAATTTGTTGCTCTGGTTACAAGATATAATAATGTCCAAGTACCAAGAAAAAAAAAAATAATAATCAACAAACATTAAAGTATGAGACTAGAAGTTATAAGATAGTGTAATCGAAAAAAAAAAAAAAAAAAGACAGTAATCTCATTTATATGTGTAATTATTCTCTCATTTTTATTTTCTTTTCTTTTGGGTATTACACAACCGAAAGCCACTGTCAATATCACCTTCACTGCTGTTTCTTTTGAGTCTGACTAGTGCAGTCAGCGTGTTTCAACCGAGGTCTATCGGAAATATTACTCTACATTTACATGCGAATCTAGCAAAAAAAAAAAAAACAGCACAGCGTTGAAGAGCGTTCGTAAGTAGTTGCCAGATAAGCATACCTTGCGCAAAGCTCGGAAACGGTCCTTGGATGCTCGATCGGATAAAGTCTATGAAATTATACAAGCGGAGTATATACGCCTTAAGCGCATTCCAGCCAAATTTTCTCTCTCCGCTGGATTTCAGTAAAGCCCACAAGTGAGGCAGACCGGCCCTTGAGCTTCTTAAAATACTTGGATATGGGACAATATTGACAATCAAAGATATCACAAACTTCAGAATACGTGAACCCAGGAGTAAGAAAAAAAAATGGGGCATACTGGGAATTGAACCCAGGGCCTCTCGCATGCTTGGAAAACGCCCAAAGCGAGAATCATACCACTAGACCACACGCCCTCGTAATTTGTGAGATTATAACAAAAAGAGCTGGGATAAGATCTGATACTTGATGCATGCCAATTTCTTCATTGTGAATCACGTGCAGATTTTATCAGTAATACCCATCACTGTAGGACTCTATCAGCGTATGTCTTGGATCGTAATTTAAGCCAAATTCTTGCTGACGACTAATAATAATGCGAATGCCATGAAGACTAACAAATTACAGATCTGAATGCAACTAGTTTGCGTTCAGATTTTACTTTCTAAGTTAGTGACAACGCGTAGAAACTTTCGGGCAGAAAGTGATTTTGGAGGCTTGAAAAGCTTATGTGATTCTGGGACACACCGTGATACAGTTTTATTTTTTTTACGTTTGTGGTTACATCAGACAGTGGAAGAGTTACTGACGTTCAACTCTTAGCATTGACGAACTAACTCTCCGAGTATTGATCCTTAAGGAATAAATCGCATTATTCTAGGAATATAATTTTGTGTTTACTAAATTGGACTCAGCAAAGGAACAGTCGACAACATAAGCTGTGTGTTCCGGTGTGCTCTACACATAAAGTGATCATTCATAAGATGACCTATTGCAATGATAACAACGGTTCCTCTCTTTCTTAAGGGGAGGCAACCACTTCTTGCTTTTTTGGTACTGTTGCCTTGAGCATCTGAAGTTGCCCAGAGTGATATGTGAGTCTCGCTATCAGTTGAGGCACCCGAAAATCGAACGTGAGCACCATATCACTTTACCACCGCTCTACAGGGGCACAAAAATTTTAGAGGCGCGATAAAAAAAATAGATTGTATAAGTACTTTTTGAATTAACGTTTCCGTATCCAATGAGATCTCTCTAAAGTCTTCCTCATCACTACTCCTTTAGAAGCCTTTTGCAAGGCGGGTTTACACCTTTATATGTCAGTGCGTGAAACTGTTTCCCATATCGTATCCGTGCAAATCAATCCTTCTACCCTTAGTGATGGGCTCCAATTCTTCAAAGCCCAGTGAGGCGCGGGTATTCCAACCACAAACTCCGGTGGATTTTTCAGAGACCCTCTTGAGTCAGCTAGAATCTTCCAACGAGACGAATTTCACTAGGAAACAACTTGGTGAGAGATTCGTTGAACAGAGAGTTTCTGACAGACTATCTGAATTGGAAGAGGAGACGCTGAAAAAATTTGAAAATAACCTCGATGGATCTTTGATAAAGAACGATGACGACAAGAACTCTCAGACATCGCAACAGTTGAACGAGAAAGTGAAAAGTCTGGAACAAACATTGACTGCCCTCAAGGAAAAGGATGATCAGAGACATTCCAACTTCGCAAACCACCCTGTTAGACTGGAATTGACCACTTGCCTGCTGGAACATAAGGGCAAACCTCTAAATTGCTACAACCAGATGGAAGCCTTCAAGAAGCTGGTGGACGAATACAGCTAGAAATAACGGGAAAAAAAGATTCGCTCATACATACGACTCTATGTATATATTCTCACAGGCCAAAGCCCTTGTAAATCAAAATCAGTGCACTGTCGCCTTCACCACCACCGCTAAGTGACTCGATCTTTTCCGTATTCACGATGCTGACTTTGTCATCATTGTACTTATACCATTTATCCTCCTCATTCTCATCTCTGATGAAGGATTGATAGTGGCCGGACTCAGAATTTGCACCTTGATGTGTTATCACCCCTACTAGTTCGTAAAGCGAAGAGGGGTTCTCACCGGGACTCAAGTCTGCAGGCGTGTGCTTTTGGAACTCAGCCGCCCAGTGGTCTCTTTCACTTTGCGCCAGAGCTTGCTCCGTCTCGTATCTCTCACGGGGTGTCATAGAATCAAGATCATTGCCACCGCTGCCATCTACCTTACGTCTCTTAGAATCACGCTGTTTCTCCAACTTTTCCTTCTCTACGCGCCTAAACTCATCACGCACTTTGATTTTTCTCTGCATGTATTCAGGAGTCAGCATATCTGAAACATCTAATTGGAAGGGGAATGATACCTTACGCAAAATCTTAGATTTCTTACCCGTGGATCTTTTCCAGAAAAATCGCACATACTGAACGGTCAAATACTTGGGCAAACGAGTGATCTGCTTATCCACGGAATATTTAGAATTGGCACCAGTGAACTCAGATCTCTTCTCAATAGTTTCGTGCAAGGACTCCACGAGCCCATTTTTCAAAAAGTTTGTGCTGCTTGAAATGTGACATTGAAGTTTTGTATCAGCTTCCTCTTTCACATTCGTATCGTTTTCGTTCGCAGTATCCTTTGTAGTAGTCCTGAAGTTTATACTAAACTCGTCTTGAAATTTGTCGCCAAAGACAACAGTCAAAGATTGAAATAACTGGGTAAAAAGTTCCTCAGCGTCTTGCTGTTTGTAAAAACCCATTTGAGAATCACGTTCAGCAAACTGTGGATAGCATTTTCTTAATGCGGTCAGCAGCACCATGGGCATCACAGATTTGTAACTTTTATTTTTGAGATTTTGAAAACAGCGTTGTAGCTCTACGACAATCTTCTTGTGCAACTCCAAAGAAGAGTCCACCGTAGCACTCGTCGCAGCCTCCGAACCGTCATAGTTTAGGATCAACTCTCTCAAAGGTTTGATCCTATAGAAAGCTTGTAAGGTGGAGTTCAAATAACAGGTATTCCCCATGTTTTGAAATCCGATAGGTAAATCATTAGCTTTCCGCAACTGCTCCTCGGGCGCCAAGTCTTCAAGGAACTGGCTCTTCTTCTCTGGCTTTGAGATCAACCCAGCATCGGGAGTACCTAGAAGCATGACATTCGATCCAGGCTTGATTACACTGGCAAGTGTCACATTCTCATCCGCAAGTCCGCCTTTTACCATGTACTTCTGCCGAGAAGTAGGGACCTTAGTCAATTCTTCCACCTGGCTTTTCAGCTCGCCAGCTGTGGCTTCATTCCTCAAAGAAATGGGGTAGGTTTTACCTGCATGTTTAATGTTAACTATTATAAGGGTTAGTAATGCTGCGTTATCATAATCTATCGTTACTCAAGCACTTACACTCAAACTTGGGATCACTCATCGGCTCTAACTTATTCTATTGTTCAATTGGCAGTGGGATCAATTCAGCAGTCTTCAGAAGGTTAATTAATTTTAGTGTGGCAAATGTTGTCTTTCATATGAGCGGCGTCTACATTCAGCATTTGCGCCGAGTGGTAGATATTCGTTTAGAGTGATATGTTAAAATGACGAATATTATTGCCGGCTAGAAGCAAAGCTAAGCTGACCTTAAAGTATCTGACGACGTTGCCGAAATTGTCTAGTTCATTTGATTTCGAGGATCCGTTATAAATGTTTTTACATGCAGATACTGAAAAATATCTTTGAGCTGTTGACGAAAAAAATGAGGCCCACAATTGCAGGGTTAAAAAAGAAGAGGCAATTCTATTATAATGACCACGAAGCCAAGTTGCTTGACCGGCTTTGAACTTTCAAAGAAAAAGCAATAGTTGAGCTGCCACAGAAATTTACTGAAAAATATATATATATGTGTATATATCGAAGCACTCTGGTCGGAGTGGTTCGATCTTCTAACCTTAACGATACTTATACAGCAAAATGTCTAGTAAATGTTACTGCGTACCATAATGCTCAAAGATTCGAGCATATCAGAGTATAATTTTAAGGAACAGTTTTAGTATTCAATTTTTATTATAGGGAAATTCTTCCCAGTCATACCCGGGGCGACCATCCTTGCTTTTCATTTGAAAACCCCAATTAACCCAAACTTTCTTACATATTACGTATGTTTTTTCTATTTTAATAGCAGCAATCGTGGCAACGTAAGCCATAACGCCTTTTCGAGCACAAGCACGAAAAAAATCTTTTAGAATTGTTCCTTCATACAATCTTAAAAAACTCTATGTTTATTGAATATTTTTCAAACCAAACGCAATTCCAAGCAGAGCAATTTCTTTTCTTCTGCATATATATTGTTTGCATTGGATATTTTCTCGGTTATTCACAGATGAGGAGATATCTTTTTCTTTCCTTCAAACCTAGGGTCGATATATCAATCTGAATTTTGGTAGCAACGGCGAACGAGCGATTGAATGTTGTCTTCTCCCGCCACGCATGGCGAGATTTCAAACTGTAAAGTCCGGTGGTAATGCAATGCAACTACCTTACCAAGAGAAAAATACGAGCAATGTTTAATATTCGTCAAAAAGAGAGGCCAAACGATATATTAGAATTTTTATCTTTTTTTTTTTCCACTAGCCCTGTAGGTGATATTTTGAATTACTCCCGACACAAATTTTATAACGAATCCAAATGAATTTGGGGACCAAAACATAAGAAGAAAATATACGTACAAAAACAGTATTGTGATAATAATACTAATAATGTATTAAATAGGAAGAATCCATGAGTTAATTGATTAAGAAGTAAAAAGGTAGTAGTTGCGGCAAAATCATTAAAAATATTAAAGAAGATAAATTGCAACAATATACCTTGTTCTATCCTTTCATATTAATTACAAGCACACCTGCGCAGATTTTGTACCCACAAAGTCAAACGATACAACAGGTGCAGATTATTGCCAAAAACAAAAATAGAACAAAAAAAACCAGCTTGTCGCTCACATCGCCAATATCCTAGGTAATGTTAGTCAAAATTGGGGCAAGTTTACCATGCTATATTATATAGCCCTCAGCAATTAGTTCATCACATATCAAAAATTTCGTCTCATTGTGCTCACTCGAACAGTATGTCTGCCTGCCAAACAAGCACTTAACCCAGGGCAAAGGCTAATGACACGAGACATAATGAACCCTAAAATAGGTTTGCCCGACTAAATCACCTGCAAATGAATGATAAT
This sequence comes from Zygosaccharomyces bisporus, assembly GCA_003707595.2. NCBI lineage: Eukaryota > Fungi > Ascomycota > Saccharomycetes > Saccharomycetales > Saccharomycetaceae > Zygosaccharomyces > Zygosaccharomyces bisporus. The sequence continues at coordinate 98,743 of PPKA02000030.1, forward strand.
TAGCTATGATTACAAAGCGACTAAATTACGTAGGAGATCTCCATTGCAATTTCTTTTTGACTCATAGCGGTGATAACTTGCTGAGCGTTCCCGTTAACGTCTAGATACAACAAACTTTTTTTTATTTTTTAATTGTCCATTAAGTGATTTAAATGGATGTAAGTGTGAATACGATGTTCGACTCTTCATCTGTGAACACAGGTGGGGTACCTGGCAACTGTGCTTCCCAACTAAATTTGACGACCTACAAAAAATTCATATGATACCTCACTACGAAAAACGCAAGGACTGTTGAAACTAGCCATTCCTTCGAAGACGGCAAAATGATAAAATCCTATTAAATGCTTTATTTGTATTTTGATGAGATGGACGTGTTAAGTAGGATTTCAATCAAAATTTTCAGGACGCGCCCGGATTCCTATTTTGACATTCCGTCCTTGTCGGTGCGCAGATAGCACGTCATACAGCTCTATGTGTGCTTCGCTTACAATGGAAAGACTGGTTTGAACAGCAATATAATCGCCTCGAACATTTTCGCATTTCAAGCACGGCAATTAAAGAAATTGGGTTATCCCGCCGTTTATCGCCAATTCAGCATCCTGTGATGTTTAAGCAGAGCTGGCGCTCGCTTTCACATTCTGTTTACTCGCTTTCGGGTAGTCAAAAACACTATCGGCTCACTCTGTATATCTTACGTGCAAGTATAAAGGCAACAGAAATTTACGCTAAAATATGCCACGGTTAATATCAGAAGCATCTAAAAGTTCGATATGCCTTATCAGGAAAAATTTGCGGTTGAGCAATTCATTGGAAAGTACGAAGAAAATGTCGATTACAATATAGGCGAGACATGTTGCGATTCCATGAGTTTGAATGAATTAGAAGAACTGACAGGCGAAAAATTCGAGCTTGATTATGACAGGAAACTCACTTACGGTTCAATTCTAGGTAGTGCCGAATTGCGGACTTTAATTGCCAAAATTCACTCCAGCGAAGACGTCTCTTTGACCAAGGATAATGTTCTACTCACAAACGGAACTATAGGCGCTAATTTTTTGACTTTTTACACCCTAATTGGGCCTGGAGACCATGTCATATGCGTATCTCCCACATATCAACAACTTAGGAGTGTACCACACATGTTTGGCGCCGAAGTAGAATTGCTCAATCTTAAGGCAAAGGATAATTACATTCCTAACATCAAGGAGCTGGAAAGCATGATAAAAGAGCATACGAAGTGTATCGTGTTAAATAACCCGAACAATCCGCTAGGCAGCGTTATCCCTACCAGTAAACTCGCAGAGATTGTTAAATTGGCTGAGAAAAACAACATAAATGTAATGTGTGATGAAGTTTACAGCCCTCTATTTCACTCTTGTGAAGCGCCCAAGTCGATTTGTCAGATGAGTGCAAGCGGGATTGTAACTGGTTCAATGTCCAAGTCATACAGCGCTGCAGGCGTTAGACTAGGCTGGATTGTTTCACAGGATATTCATTTTTTGCAAGAAGCAGCGTCTAGAAGGGATTATAACATGATTTCAGTGTCAATGGTTGATGACGCTATTTCTCAATATATCTTGAAACATCGCGAAACTGTTTTGAAACGTAATTATAAATTGTGTCAGGAGAATTTGGCAACTTTGGGGAAATATATTGAAGCTGAGCAAGATAAATTCTCATTCGTCCACCAACCTCAAGGCGGTTCCGTTTGTTTGGTACGCATCAAGGGTATTTACGACACGCATGAATTTGCTTCCAAATTGGCTACTGATTTCAGGGTTTTGTGTGCTCCTGGTGAATGTTTTGACGCTCCAGGTACCGTCAGAGTAGGATACGCTAATTCGAAGGAGAACCTTTTGCAGGGCCTAAAGCTGTTGAGCGAAGCTTATGCCAAGTGGACGTCGGTCTAGGATACAAGGCACAGTATGCCATTAAAACTCCATTGTTAACCACTGAAGATTATTGTGAGAAAATTTTGCTATAGTATGATTATTTTGGAATGATTACACAGAACAGATTCACGATTGATTACATACCATCCTTTTTGGGAAAATAAAAGCAGAACTTCATTTTCCTGAAAACATCGAAATAATAATTATTTCTATAAATACTTGCCTTCAATATATGAGTCACCATTGAAATATTTCTCATGAAGATATTTGTATTATTTTTTTTTTTTTTTTTTTTTTTTTTTTTATATTGAAAATATTTACGGTTACGAAAAAAAGCGGAAAGGAATCAAAAAATACAGACCAAATTTTAGCAACTTTTCGAAAATGAATTGAAAGCCTTGCAAAGAAAGGTATCGAAAAGTTTTTGCTCAAAATTCAACTAAAAATCAGCACAGTTTTCTCACACAAACAGTATACTGATCAATAATAAGTAGTCATAATATAGATAACATTGAACATTGCGATGCTTTCTAGCTCTTCAAGAATGGTGGGGAATTGAATATGAATACCAATGTAAAACAGCCAAACCACGGATCCTACTAGCATTAAAAATACAGCCATCATTTTCGGAGAAAAAACTAAACATTCATTTCGAAAAAAGTCCCATCAGCAAGCTGTTTGTACTTGCTACCCTTAAAGCAACGGGTATTTTTCCAACTGTGGATTCCTTACTAAGACCCCGTTTCATTTCATAGTTTTTCTCACAAGAATCTCATACAAGATTGCATAATGTAAAAAAAAAGAAAATGAGAGTTTTCTCCCCAGGTAAACCTTAAAGAATAGCCCAAATCACTCATCTACTACTATGAGAATTTTAAGGAACAATAGGCGTATTATAATGGCAAGTTATTAAACAAACCGAAAACAATGATAACGGATTTACACTGGTCATTCGAATAATACGCCAAAAATATCACTTCAGGAACACAACAGAGCAAAGCAAAAGAAAAAAGAAATAAAGTAAAATAAAATAAAATAAAAATTTCAAAAAATTGATACGGCTTAAGTTATATATATCTAGCCTCGCCTCAAACTGACAACAGCTGGCGTCGCATCTGCGAGCGTCAAACAATCCTTCTGGAAAAAAAGCTTGTGAACTTAAAAGTAAAAATTACAACGCAGTTCAGATCACTTGTGATAATATAGTCATATTATGGTATAAACCATCGTCAGTTCCTAACCATTACGATCCAGGTTTTATAGATTGATATGCGAGCAATTATCATTATCGACGTACGCTTCAACATTTTTCAAATAAGATCGATGAGCTTCAGAAATGAGTAAATTATTCGAACTTCTAAAAAAGATACCAGAGTACATATCTGTAGCGACCAAAGCAATCGTTTTTCCAGATATGTCTACTGCTGCAGTTGGCTCGAGAAGAAAGCGCCTCTCTGAGGGCCTTGCTGTTACTCAAAAAGTCTTTGTGAGGTCTCGCAATGGTGGTGCCACCAAAATTGTTAAAGAACATTACTTAAGGAAGGATATCCCCTGTTTGTCTAAAGCTTGTGTCAAGTGTCCTGAAATTGTGGTGCCGGATGCTAAAAATGAGCTTCCGTCTTTCGTTCTTTCAGACTCGCCCTTTGAACTTCCATCTATTGGCAAACATTACGTGGTTTTGGATACGAATGTCATTCTGCAGGCTATTGATTTGCTAGAAAACCCAGATTGCTTTTCTGACCTAATTGTACCACAAATTGTCCTGGAAGAAGTGAGGAATCGGTCTTATCCAGTTTATACGAGGCTCAGAAGTTTGTGCAAAGATAGTGATGAAAAGAAGAGGTTCGTCGTTTTTCACAATGAGTTCAGCGAATACACTTTTATTGATAGATTGCCGGAAGAATCTATTAATGATAGAAATGATAGAGCAATAAGAAAAACCTGTGAATGGTATGCAGAGCACTTAGCACCCTATAAAATTGGCGTGGTCCTGGTGACCAATGATAGGCTCAACCGAACATCTGCGAAAAGTGCCACAGATAAGTACGTCAGCATGAGTTTATTCGATTATGTGCAAGCCCTGCCCAATGCTGATGAAATCAAAGATTCTATACCAAATTTTGAAGTTTCTGCAGAAAACACCAAGGATACCGAGGCCAAATCTGAGTTTACTTACCCAGAGTACTACTCTACGGCAAGAGTGATGGGTGGCTTAAAAAATGGTGCATTATATCAGGGAAATATTCAAATTTCCGAATACAACTTTTTGGAAGGTTCCATTAGCCTACCCAATTTCTCCAAGCCTGTGCTCATTGTGGGCCCCAAAAATCTTAATAGAGCATTTAACAGTGACTTAGTTGTAGTGGAACTGCTGCCGCAGTCTGAGTGGAAGGCACCTTCCTCTATTGCACTGGATTCTGAGCACTTCGACGTGAATGATAATGCTGACATCGATGGTGATGAAGACGAGATGACCGCTAAAGTTGTATTGTCAGATAAGCAGAGGAAGCTGCTTACACAGGATGCGATTTTGGCACAGAAATCGAATAAGATTCAACCGACTGCTAGGGTGGTTTCTATTACAAGGAGGTCCTGGAGGCAATACGTGGGTCAAATCGCTCCCAACTCGGTAGACACACAAGGTGGAGGAACTCAGAATGTATTTGTTATATTAATGGACAAGTGTTTGCCTAAAATCAGAATTCGTACCAGACGTGCGAATGAATTACTCAATAAAAGAATAGTTGTGTCGGTTGATTCTTGGCCAGAGACTCATAAATATCCATTAGGTCACTTTGTGAGGAATCTCGGTGATGTTGAATCTGCAGAAGCAGAGACGGAAGCGCTACTGCTGGAACACGACGTGGAATATAGGCCATTTTCTAAAAAAGTGTTGGAATGTCTTCCACCAGAAGGTCACGAATGGAGAGCACCTGAAAATTTGAAAAACCCAGATGAAATCGCTAAGGACCCATTGCTGCCGAAGAGGCGTGATCTAAGAGATAAACTTATTTGCAGTATTGATCCACCAGGTTGTGTAGACATCGACGATGCTCTTCATGCGAAGCAACTGCCTAACGGCAATTGGCAGGTGGGTGTGCATATTGCCGATGTCACGCATTTCGTGAAACCAGGTACAGCCTTGGATGGCGAAGGTGCATCAAGAGGTACCTCTGTATACCTCGTCGACAAGCGTATTGATATGCTCCCCATGCTTTTAGGTACAGATTTGTGTTCTCTAAAACCCTACGTCGATAGGTTTGCTTTTTCAGTGATTTGGGAACTGGATCAAAACGCGAACATTGTAAACGTGGATTTCACCAAGTCAGTTATTAAATCCAGGGAGGCATTTTCGTATGAAGAAGCGCAGTTGCGGATAGACGATCCAAACCAACAGGACGAATTGACCATTGGCATGAGAGCTCTTCTGAAGCTATCTATCAAGTTAAAGGAAAAGAGAATCAAAGCCGGTGCCCTAAATTTGGCATCTCCTGAAGTCAAGGTTCATATGGATAGTGAGACTTCTGATCCAAATGAAGTGGAGATAAAGAAGCTTCTAGCCACTAACTCACTAGTGGAAGAGTTCATGCTTTTGGCAAACATCTCTGTGGCGAGGAAGATTTTCGAAGCTTTTCCCCAAACGGCAATGTTGAGAAGACACGCTTCACCTCCATCTACAAATTTTGAAATGTTAAATGAGATGCTACAAACTAGAAAGGGGATGTCTATTTCTCTAGAATCTTCTAAGGCACTCGCTGATTCGCTGGATCGCTGCCAAGATCCAAACGATCCCTATTTCAATACATTGGTGCGTATCATGTCGACACGCTGTATGATGGCCGCACAGTATTTTTACTCTGGTGCTTACTCATATGCTGATTTCCGGCATTACGGTCTTGCGGTCGACATTTACACCCACTTTACCTCGCCTATCAGACGTTTTTGTGATGTAGTGGCACATAGGCAGCTTGCAGGTGCCATTGGATACGAACCTTTGGATCTTTCGCATAGGGACAAGAATAAGATGGATATGATTTGCAAGAATATCAACAAGAGGCATAGAAATGCGCAGTTTGCAGGAAGAGCCAGCATTGAATATTACGTTGGTCAAGTGATGAGAAATAACGAGTCTGTTGAAACTGGGTATGTCATAAAAGTACTTAACAACGGTATTGTGGTTTTAGTTCCTAAATTCGGTGTCGAAGGTTTGATTAGGCTAGAAAATTTGACGAACACTCCGAACACTTCCTCATTTGATGAAGTTGAATTCAAATTATCATTTACACAGGCCAGCAATGGAAAGCAAAGGGATGTGTTTGTTTTTGACAAAGTGGAAGTTCAGCTAAGGTCTGTATTGGACCCAGTCACAAGCAAGCGGAAGGCAGAGCTGCTGTTGAAATAAGCTAACCTGCTTAATGAAAAGTACATAATATAAAATACAATAATATATCGTAGCATCTGTTCATTGTTTGTTAACCACACCGGAATTGTCAGCAGCGGCAAGAATGTACTTCTTGTAGTCGTAAATAGAACCTTCAAATCTTCTTGCGGTACCATTTTCGGAAACCCAGATCTCATTACAGACACTGTTAATGACCGATATATCATGCGAGACCATGAGAATACCGCCGGTGAAATTCTTTAGGGCGCTTACCAGAGCATCGATACCAGCAGTATCCAAGTGATTGGATGGTTCGTCAAGAATCAAGATGTGTGGGTTATTCAAACAGAGAGCAGCGAAGGCTACACGAGACTTTTGACCACCTGAAAGGAGTTGCATTTGTTGTAAACCCAACGAACCAGTAATACCAAAAGCACCCAAGTGACGTCTGTACTCTTCGTCGCTTTTACTGGGATAGGTCTTCGACATCCAATCGACAGCTGATGTATTCAGATCCATTGCATCAACGTGGTGCTGAGCAAAATAGCCAATATTAAGTCTTGGGTTTCTCGAGACGTGGCCCTTGAGTGGAGTCAACTTTTCCATCATAATCTTCAGCAATGTTGTCTTACCGCAACCGTTAGCACCAACAAGGGCAATCCTGGAGTCCAGTTGTACATCTAAATTGACATCTTTGAGTAGTAAATGATCTTTGTTGTAACCAAAAGTGACATCTTGCAATTGAATGATCGGTGGCGATAGCTTTGAGCACTCTGGAAATTGAAAAGTGACACTTTTCTCCTGTTCAGGAGGCTCCAGTACGGGCAGCTTTTCCAATTTCTTGATTCTCGATTGGGCCTCTTGGGACTTTGCTGCGTTATACCTATATTTGTCGATGAATTCTTGCAAATGCTTTCTGTAGGCCATTTGATTGTCGTATTCTCTTTGAGCATTCTTTCTCCGTTCTTCCTTTGTAGCATAAAATGTATCGAAATCTTGTCCTCTGTAGTAATCCAATCTTTCATTATGCTGGTAGATGATGTCCGTAGCAACTTCATTCAAGAATGCACGGTCGTGCGATACTACCAAAATTGTGGAAGGGTACGATTTTAAGTATTCGGAAAGGTATGCGATGGATGGCACATCCAACATATTCGAAGGTTCATCCAATAGTAGTAAATCTGGTTGGCAGAAAAGAGCCCTAGCCAACGACAATCTCATTCTCCAACCACCTGAAAATGCATTTGTGGGCAGTTTCTGTGCCTCTTGGCTGAAACCTAGACCATATAAAATGGACGCCGCTCTGGATTCTGCCTTATCTGATTCCATGTCTACAAGTCTTTCAGCAATTTGTTGTAGATGGTTGTCCAAGTCGGCCTGTTCGTTATCTAGCTTCTTGCTCTCCAGACTGTCTTCTTCAAAATCATCTCTCAGTTTCTCGATCTCTTGCAATCTTTCGTTAATCTTAGTTTCTTCACCCAGGAGTTGTTTTCTCCAGACATCTGCGTCTAGCACACTTTGCAACGCCAGTGTTTCGTCACCTCTAATCTCTTGCTCCACGTGCAGAATGGAAATGTGCTTCGGAACGTTCAACTCTCTTCTTGACAAGGCCTTTAGTAAAGTGGATTTACCAATACCGTTTTGACCAACGAGACCATAACGATGTCCGAAACTTAGCGTCAATCTGGCGTCAGACAAGATCCTCTGGCCATCGCCAACATACAAATCAAAAGTGTCGATGTGAATGTCTTTAGATTTGCCAGCCCCGGAACCAAAATCCAACGGGTTGATTTTCAGGAAGAAACTATCGTAGTCCTCCTCCCTTTGAGGTCCAATCAACTTCGAGGCCTCGTATTGCACGAACTTGTTATTTCTCTTGGCAACTTTCTTCGCAATCTTTTGTTCTGCCTTGGCCAATTTCTTCAAGTCCACTCTGGTATCCATCTTTCTGCCCGTGTGCTCGATATCGCCATTCACCCCAAGCATACTTAAGGAGGCATCAATGTTTGCCTTGTTATTGTGACTTTGTAAGACATTGATATCTAGAAGTCTCTTAGAAGTGTCGCCAGTAAGCTCCAGTTTAGCGCGGTTCTCTTCAAGCTGGTGGTTCAATATATCCAGCACATTTTTACACAATTGCTGAATCTTTTCATCGTTAGCACCAGCATCTACTAAAAGACTGGATATGAAGTCAACTTCCGAGGCTAAATCCATTTGCTTGCTTTGCACTGCATCGAAAGTGATGCTTGAAAGATGGTTCAAATAGCCTACGGCGTAATCTGTAACGACAGGATCCAAAGATCCCGCTGCGCTGCGAACCTGCGAACCTATAGTGGCCATTGGAGATATTCTTGTACTCGATAGTCGAAGTTTTGTCAATATGCTAACATAATCAAAATTTTCATTTGATATCTATACACATATGCTAAACAAAATTAAAAAAAAACCAAACTAAGTTGACCGTAAGAGGGTTCGAATCGAAGACACACGTAACCAAGAAAAAACTCAACATCCTTCATGGATGCCGATTAATACGCATCCAATACATTCAGCGATCTCAAGCAAAGCACTTCAAACAGCAATGATGTGTTCATTACATGAAAAGAGAACAACATGCAGAAAAGTTTTTGAAGATTAGCCAAAAAAAAATGCGCAAGCCCGGAATCGAACCGGGGGCTCATCGATGGCAACGATGAATTTTACCACTAAACCACTTGCGCTTCCAATTTTGTTAATAGACGTGATTCATAAACTACCTAGTCGTATATCACCATTCACGTTTATCTCCAGTAGTATTTTGAAAAAAAAAAAAAAAAAAAAAAAAAAAAAAAATGCAAAGCTCATCTCATCGCTTTGAGATTTGAGATTCTGCCGTACCGATAGTTTGCCCTTTTCCCACCATACGATCCAGTTTCATTGAATCGGGCCATGTCATTGTCGGTTTCCGATCTCGAGGATGAGACTTATGCCACGAAATCTGGTCAGGTTTGCCTAGGGCTCGTGGATACGCCAGTGAAAGAAGGCGATGAGGTGACAATTGAAGATACATTCATTGGCGGTGAGCCTATATGGCTCCATCCGGACTCCAAGCCCGACGAGCAGCTTCTCACTTGTGGTGCTTGCAAGTCCAGCGCACATATGCGCCTGCTATTGCAGGCATTCGCGCCCTTGGATTATGATCAAGTAGAAGGGCTGCAAAGGCAAGCAGGTCTGCATAATATGGCATACATTAACCCAGATGATGACAGGGTACTGTACGTTTTGATTTGCTCCAACTGTCAGCGCAAAGCCAACTCTGTGCGGTGCATTCGAGGTGTGAAGAAGAACAGAACAACGACAGGTAGGCACGACATGTCTGACAAGTTGTCCTCCTTCCCAGCAGAAAAGAACTTTCAAATCAATCCCTTTGACGTGTCGAACAGTGAGGAATCCAACCCCTTTGGTGGCAACCCGTTCTCACAAAGCGATACTGGCAATCCGTTTGCTACCCCGTCGGCCGACTCGAGTCCCAGCGGAGAAGCCACTAACCAGCAGCAACAGCAGCAGCCTTCTGCAAAGACGAGCAAAAAATTACACGATAACTTGAAGGACAAGGAATACGACGCATCTCAAACATTTAAAAGTTATTTACTCTACGTGGAGGAGGAATCGTTTAAAAACAAAAAACCAGACCACTTGAAATTACCCAAAAATTTAAAGATTGACAAAAGCGCCTTGGAGTTGACAGGAGAATCAGAGTCAGACTTGCAGAAGGATCCAGTCAAGATGGACCCTCGCACGGAGAAATTGTCCAAGTTTCTAGACGACGAAACATTTCAAAAATTCCAAGAAGTCGTCGGTTACAACCCAGGCCAAGTGCTTCGCTACGAGTTAGGCGGCACGCCACTGCTGTACGCAGAGACTAAAGTCGATTTACTCGCCACGGTAGCGAATCCGGGCTACAATCCTTCCTCCAAACGTACCTTTGAGTTACAATTGATGCCCAAAATGATCCTCGACCTGGAGGAGAAAGTCTCGCTAGAGGATAGCATGGAATGGGGCACCATTATGGTATTTACAGATTTGGAAAATTACGTACCGCACTTCGATGACAATGACGTCGGGTACGTGCAGGAAGCTGTCAAGATACAGTGGGAATCGTCCAAGGGGTTTTCTTGACAAATATGACTGGATGAATAAATAAGAAAAAAAAGATTGTATTTACACGAAACAAAATTCCTTATTTACAGTCATTATATATATATATATATATATGTATGTATCTGCACCATCCAAAATGTCTAGATACAAAATTTACAAGTATCGGGGCATGCGCACTTTTTCATAAACCATGATTCGGTCACCAGCTTCGTAATCTTCAAAACCATTTTCAAACGTGATACCACATTCGTTCCCCTTTGTGACCTCCAGAGTATCATCTCTACCGTGTTTCAAAGTGGCCAATTTACCGTCGAATATCACTCGATCACCCCTGCGAATTTGGACGGTCGAATTTCTCGAAATCTTGCCACTATCCACGCGGCAACCGGCAATCTTTATGGTTTTCTTCTTCAACGAGAATTCAAAGATCTCTCGTATGTCACCTTGAGCCACGTAGTTGGTCTCGTAGATGGCGGGTAAACTCTCTGTCAAGACCAACGTCACGTCTTCGATTAGTTTATAAATGACATTGTACTGTCTCACATCGACACCGCTTCTGTTGTTGATGACATCGCTCGCAAGACTGCCCAGATTGAAGCACAGTATCTTGCTGTCTGTGATCTGAGCCATCTTGAGATCGGATTCTGTCGGTGGACCAACACCCGACGATACAACTTTGCAGACGACTTCGGCGTTACCGAGAGAACCAATGCTCTCATTGATAGCTTCAACTGAACCAGACACGTCGGCTTTCACGATGAAATTGACGTTTTGTGGACCGACAGGTGTTGTCGCATTGGCTTCTGCATCTTGTTCCTGCTGCAACTCTTCGTCGCCTTCGCCCGCTTCGTTTGCCTGGGCAGTGTTCAACCCTCTTTCCAAATTCAGCCGTTCCACGTTAGCCGCTTGCTCTTCCACTTCCAAGAGTGCTATCCTCTTGGAGTTGTATTTTTTCGCCACCGCTTCGTTCTTCGTTTGAATCACTTGGTCACCAGCTTCAGGTAATTCTTTCCAACCAAACACTTCAACGGCATCCGATGGCATCGCCCTAGAGACCGACTTACCAGCACCGTCCACAAGATTTCTCACTTTACAAAAAGTGTTGCCACACACAAGAATGCTACCCCTCTGCAGGCACCCCTTCTTCAGCAGCACGGTTGCCACGTTCCCCACGGATTTTTTCACCTGCGACTCGATCACCCAGCCTTCGGCGGCCACTTTCGTAGAGTTCTCGGCCTTGATGTCCATAACGTCGCTCAGCAGCACGATGCTCTCCTCCAACAGGTCCATATTTTCGCCCGTGCGCGCGCTGATGGGCACCATTTGCACGTCACCGCCCACCTGTTCCAGCGGTATCCCATGCGCTATCAAATCGCTTGTCACTCTCTCCAGAGCCCTTTGCCTCTCCTTGGGTTGTCCAATCTTGTCGATCTTGCTCACGGCGATGATCGTCTCGTTACCAGATTCCTTGGCGTGTCTGATGGCTTCGACCGTCTGTGGCATGATGGAGTCCTCTATGGAGACGACCAGCACGATGATGTCGGTCACGTTCGCGCCCCTCTGTCTCATCTTCAAAAATGCAGAATGGCCAGGGGTATCTAGAAAAGTGATCTTCCTCTTGGAGACCGGTGTGACGACTTGAAACGCACCAATGTGCTGCGTGATACCGCCGTGCTCTTGTGAGACCACAGACGATTTACGCAGGTGGTCGATGATCGTCGTCTTACCGTGGTCGACGTGGCCCATGATGGTGACCACTGGCGGTCTCCGCTGCAGCTGCTTCGGGTTCACGGGGCTCTTGAGCTCGTCGTACACGGTCTCTGCCGTGATCTGAGTCCTCTTGCCGGCGGGCAGTTCGAAGTTGTACTCTTGAAGAATGAGTTCTGCATACTCCCTGGACAGAATATAGTTTTGCGTTACGTTGGCGAATCCGAGACCGGTCAGGTCACGCACGAGCTGGTCGCAGCGGCAGTTGATAAGATTTGCGAGTTTGTTGACGGAGATGTAGTTTGGGATGACAAAGTCGAGCTTCTTGGCGGCGGCGGCGGCGCCTCCGCCTTCGCCTCCGCTGGATCTGGATCTGGATCTGGATCTGGAATTCGATTTGGATTTTGTCTTGGTTCTAACGCTGGCGCTGGCGCTGACGTTGGCGCCGGCGTAATGACGGCTACCGCACGGCAGCCGGAAACGAGACAGTTGCGCGTGTGCGCCGCGCGGGATACACCTGCTAGCACTCACACTCAGTCTCCACATCCTGCTTCGTTTGTTCTGCGGTGGTCTGCTTGCTCTGCAGTGCAAGCCATGTAAGTGGTCAGTTAGTTGTATGTTCGCACTCGCATCGGTCGCGCATGCATCGCTCCACCAAGTAAAAGTACATTTTGTAATTCTGTTTTTGCATGGAAATTTTTTTTGTCACGCGCGCGGGGTATCACTGTGTACGGCGCGCGGCACGGCTACTAATAGTAATAACGACTAACAAACATAAAGGGCAGCGCGGCGGCTACAGGGGCGCCACACGGTTACTATAAACAAAAAACAAAACATTTCTTTAGGATTCATCATCATCAAACACACTCATCCGGTCGTAAGCGTCTCTCTTGTAATCCTCGTACTCGAACGAAGGCCTGCGTCCGAGCCGCGGTTGCGCCTTTGCACTCGGCTTTGTCTTTGTCTTTGACTGCGACTGCGACTGCGACTGCGACTGCAGGGGCGACTGCGACTGCGGCGCAAAGGGGTGCTGGGCGCGCGGTTGCCGCTGCTCGCCACCGGTGTCCTCTTTCTTTTTGTGCTTGCGCACCTGCTGCTCGGACCCTGGGCGACCATACGACTCCCACTGCACCTCGACCTCCTGCGCGTCAGGCGCCTCCTCCAAGTTGAGGAAATCTTCAGACGCTGCAAACGACGGGTTTTCGCCCCCGGGACTCAAACGCGATCCCATCTCGACGACTATAGCGGTACTAAACGATACGAAGAGGTGTATACAGAGAAAGAGTAGCCGACCAGCGAGAGAAGGAGTGGAGCCTGTGAGAGAGAGGGAAAAAACCAGTGGCAACTCTCTCTATTTATACCTTTTTTTTTTCCTTTCTTTCTCGCACTTTTTCTTTTTCTCTCCATCTCCCGCCGTCCGGGGCCCCGCAAGGGTGCAAGAAAAAAAGGGGTGGCGGCAATGCGTGCGGCAGCGTCTGTGCGGCAGCGCGTGCGCGCAGGCTGATCACCCCACTCGCACAACATGCTCGGCGGCTCGCCTCTGCCCCCGTGCGCTACTGCGTAGCGTACTGCGCGCCGCACTCGGCGAGCAGCCCCGCATACCACTCCCACTCCAGCCCGAGGAGCGCGTGACGGTGCACGCTCAGAAGCGACTGCACGGTCTCGGCGGCTAGCTGCCGTACCCCGCTGTCGCGGTCATGCAGCCCGTGACGTAGCTCCTGCGCCAGTGCCTGGCACACCGTGCAAAAGTCCACGAGCGGCAGCAGCTCGCGCAGCGTGCTCTGCGCACTGGCGCGCAGCGTGGCGCCCTCGTCGATCGACTGCGTGAGGTTGCCGGCCTTGAGCTTGTGCACAAAGGCGCGGTCGTGCTGCAGCCGCGGCAGCACGAGCTGCTGGCACAGCCGCGACCAGTC
>PPKA02000031.1:0-35709 GCA_003707595.2 Zygosaccharomyces bisporus
TTTTTACGCGTTAGCCCGGTTTACGGGTACTGCTCGCGTAAACCCAGAGTTTTAGGTGGGTACTGAACAAAATTAGTCAAGATTGTCACGGGTATCAACATGGGTACGGCGAGAAAAATTGTGAGTTCTAGAATATGTACAACGGGTCGTTACCCGGTTAGAAAATTGACCGAGAATCTACCCGTTGGACGGCTCTGCAGCTATATATGTAGTCACGCTCGACGAAGCGGCGGCAAGGTTATTTTTTCCTTTCTTTACTCTCCTTGAGAACGAATCCCACTTCATTAACAATAACAATCACTTATTGCCAAGAAATAAACACTGTCTTTTGAGCGTCAGTGGAGCACCGTCAGGAACAAACAACTGTTGGAAGGCCTCGAGGAAAAACTTGTGGATAACTCTAGGAGAATTCGTTTTTCTTTCGGTTTTGCTTCTAATTCAAACGCTTACAGATTTGGGGTGACGCGTAATGATGAGCGGAAACAGCAGCCAGAGGGGCACGCCCAACAGGCGCTTCTCGACAAATAATCCGTTCCGCATGTCTATGGATGCAGGCGCTGCTTCTCCTGTTGCCTATGGTTCGTATGGCTCCGGTGGGGACCTGCTCGACGACTATGCCAGGAGCGGCTCTCCGTCCATCGGCGAGGAGACTGACACGCCGCAGTACGTGAACGGAACCTTTAACAGTGCAGGATCTTCTAGAGTGCATTCGCCACTCGATAGAAGCTTTAGGTATGTTTGAGATTCTTTATCACGTGTTATTCACGTGCAGAGACAGACGCGAAAAAAAAACGAAAAGGAAGAGCCACGCGTCTCGCTGGAGTTCCAGACATTGAGCAAGAGGAAAAGGGGAGCGAGGCAAAGCACGCAGGGGCTGGCCTGGTTTCGGTGTTGTCATAACAGGCAAAAGCCAGTGGAATCGCAGTGGATGCTGAGAATGGACACGAGCTTCTTTGAATCATCGCGCAGGAGACGGCAGCTGCAAGTGGGAATCTGGGGTCTTTTCTGAGCCGGTACTCTATTTTAGGATGCAGATGTATGCAACGACTCAGCCAGCTTCAGCATTCTCCGTTGCGACGTGATGACTACTCATCAAAACATTAAATTGCTATTGCCTGCCAAGGGCGTGGCATATAATGTGGCTGATGAGCGATCCTTCGAGTCTGTCCCAAGTTACGTGTTGGTGCGTGTTGGTATTTTAGACAATTTTCAGAGTTTACTAACCTAAGATGTTGAGCAGGAAAAGCGTTTCGCCATCGAATAACCCGTTTCTCGACGGCGGCGAAAGCGTAGACGTGATGCCCCGCAGGAGCAGCGGCCGGGGGGAGCGCCGCCCGCCGGCCTATCCATCCGCCAAGGAGGAGAAGGAAAGGCTCAGGGAGCGGTATGAAGAGACGGAACCTTCCGACGATGATGGTGCCGTTTACCAGGATGTGAATTCAGACATGCCCCCATCGTACGATGAGGTGGCTGGCTCTAGCAGGGCCAAGGCTGGCTACCCGCAAGAGAAGACCGACAGTGCTTCGAGGCCCGCAAGGGATTCGGAACGCCGTCGTCGCTACCACCACCAGAGAGCGCCGCCACCTCCGCCAGAGGCACGGCGTAGGGACCACGATAGGGCACGTCTTGGCGGAGACAAGGAAGTCGTACGGGAGCGTGAATACCCCAGAGATCGTGAACGCCAGCGCGAGCTTCGCGAACATTACCGCGATTCTGAACGTGAACGCGATCCAACTCGCCACCGTGACCGCGATTCGTCCCGCCCTCGTGACTACTACAGCGACCGTGAGCATGCTGAGCGAGCTCATCGCCATCGCCATCGTAGTCATGCCTCCTCCAAGGACAAAAAACGTAATAGCATGGCTCCACCACCAAAGAACGTCGATACAATCGACAAAATGGACGTTACAGGACTTTTCGGTGGATCTTTCCACCACGACGGCCCATTCGATGCATGCACGCCTCACAGAAACAAAAACGCCAAGGCACCACCTGTGATGGCATTTCCTGCAGACGGCCCCAATAATAGCATTGGTGGTGCTCCCACAAAGAAGAATGCCATGAATGAAGTGTTTGGCAGAGAAGATTTAGAGGACGACGACATATACCATGCGCGCCCGGCCGCGGCGTTTAGCAAACCTCGAACCACTGTGTTCGGCGTCTCCAGCGATCCTCCCTCCGTCAACGGTAGCACCACAACTTTGGATGCATTGAAACCTGGCGAAAAGAATCTGACTCCCTTTGACCCTCGTGGCAGAGTTCAGGCGGTGGAGGGCCCTACCACTGAAGGTTTAGGATCTACCACATTCCTTGACGGGGCTCCAGCTCCTCAGAGTGCCATTGAGGAAGACGTCAGGAATCACGCCCGTCAGACACGCTTAGGTGTCCAGCGTAAGAAATCGTTGTCACAGAGGTTGACGGGCAGCGTGCAAAGAAGTGGCAATGAGCAAAACTCTGTTCCTTACAGACGATTGTCTTTAACTAGATCTCATAGCGGCCATTTGGAAAATGCCGACGATGATGACGATGTCTATCTAGGGTTGCCGACTAGCCAGGTTTCTAGAAAGCAATCTACAGGTACTAAACTCATGAGGCGTGTGAGAAGTATGAAGGTGGGAAGAAAATAATTTTACAGTATAATTTTTTCTTTTTTTTTTCTATTTTGTGTTTTTATTATCATTATTCTAGGGTAATTGTGTATTAGTCAAGTATTGGAATTGCCGCTTGCATTCGCGATAAGTACTGTCTTTCATTATTACGTTGGTTTTGTTTTGTTTTTTCTATTATCATTCCTATTTACAGAATATCCACTTAGCTAGCTTACACTAACTGGTGCGAGAGAGCCCTCTCAGGTAATCTCGATTCGACTACGCTCCACTCAATTGATTCCCACACCCTGTCTAGATAGACCGATTTTCCGTAGGAACCATAGTCGTGCAACCATGCCTTGGGGGAAGCATCAATCGCCAGCAGCGGTATATACTCCGTATCCTTAAACGCCTCCGTTTGTCTGGCTTCCTCGACGGACTTGCTCTTTAGAGGTGTAACCCCCTGTGGTGCCTCATGTGGAGTATCCTCCTTAGTTTTCTCGTACTGTGTCCTTAACTCGTCCATGTGGCCCTTTCTATTGAAGTTAAAAGGTGTTCCTGCGTTATATGTATTCAAGATGAACAAACGGTCAAATTCAACTCTTTGGGAATCAAAATCTTGAGATGGGACTTTGCGAGCCACCAACCAGGTAAAGCCATCACCGCTTATGGCTGAATTGGAGTTCAGCAGCAGGGTACGAAATTCCACTAATGAACCAAAAGAGGCTACGATCGCTGCTTGCAGTTTCTCGTTTCCTGTGTTTATAGGCTCATTGGCGTACTCAAGAGTCAATTCAGGCGTCTTCAAAAGCTGGTTAAGGCCCAGCTGCGAAACGTCAGGTAGCTTTTGAGAACAACCGTGCAGGGAAGAGAGTGCGAACCTCAAATTGTGAAGCAGACTTGCGTAATTGACGAGGTTACGTTTAACACCCGACTTGGCACTTTCATAGATTAGCTTCTCGAGGGGAATTTCTTCAGAACCGCTCGTGAGAGCGTTTAGCTTCTCTGTGTAGTGTTCGGCTCTTTGGAACCATGCATTTTCAAGTCCCTTGGGAGAAAACACACCTTCAAGCCCTGACTTAGGAGTAAGGTGTCCTAATGATGGGATGACATAACTTCGAGAAAGTCGCAACGTTTGGAGCCCTGATCTGAGCATGAATGAAAACGGTGAATTGGGAAAATTAGCAGGACAAAAAAAATGTTAAAATGTCTTTGGAAAAAAAAAATAAAGCTCGCCGGAGCTGGAAGGAAGGATTTTTGATCTTTTGGGCCTCTATAATTATTCGATGTCAGTTAGATTCAGCTCATCTACTTCCAGTATTTGATGGTTGACTTTTGACGAAAGTTTGGTGAAAAAAAAAAAAAAAAAAAAAAAAAACTATAAGGATCACTAAGAACGTTCAGATCATGTGCTTGTGACTATTAGTTATAATACCCCATATTTTAATGTGGAGTAGATGGTCGTAGTCATCTTATCGACAAGTCTATTAACAGATCTGCGAATAATAGAGTCGTTCTTTCTTTAAGCATGTCTGATTACTAAAGCATATTGTTTCCTCGATTATTTGTATGACAGCTCAGTTAGAGGAATCTCCCGTTGCCAAGTTGTCATTACTTCATTAATTTTATTTGTTTCTATAACAGCACTGCAAGTAGAATGCATAAAATAACAAAGACTGTCTGTCCATATGTTCGCAAGCTGAAGTAAGTGATATTATCCATCAGAAATCTAGCAGCGAATCTTTAAAAAAAAAGCTGTCAACTGATAGTTTTGTCGCTACAGCTTCGACTAATTAACGACAGAAGGTAGCGACCCTTTAAAGTTCAATACACATCACGTGTCTTAGTATATGGATATTCGTCTCGCTCCTTTGGCCTGTTCTCATTTGCTCATTAATCGTCAAAGTTACTTTACAT
The DNA here is from genome assembly GCA_003707595.2 of Zygosaccharomyces bisporus. Taxonomy (NCBI): domain Eukaryota; kingdom Fungi; phylum Ascomycota; class Saccharomycetes; order Saccharomycetales; family Saccharomycetaceae; genus Zygosaccharomyces; species Zygosaccharomyces bisporus. The sequence continues at coordinate 4,506 of PPKA02000031.1, forward strand.
AAGCTCAGCTGATAAACTTGCTCCGTTAAGAAATGATGGAGAGCTGTCTTCATACCAAATAAAGCGCTATAATTATCTATACTTAAAAATTGCTTGTAAAGCTTCCCACTCAATGCAATCACGTACAGTGGCCGGCATCAAGTACCTCGACAGCTCGCAGCTGTTTAACTGGATACAGCGAGGCTCCCCCGAGCCATTCCAAGTTGTGGATGTGAGGGGTTCTGACTACAAAGGTGGTCATATAAGGGGTGGGTGGAACTACCCTCACAGGCATTTCCCAGGGAGTATTCCTGAGTTGATAACACGATTAAACGAAAAGAGACGTCTAAGTGGAGGCGATGTGTTAAACGTAGTGTTTCATTGTGCTCGCTCGCAGCAGAGAGGCCCTCGTTCAGCGATGATGTTTCTCAAGGAGCTGCCCGAAGCTGAACTGAGCAATTTTAATATATATGTACTACGTGGTGGCTTTAACCACTGGAAGAGTGTGTACGGTGGTGACTCGACGGTCACAGAAAGTTAGCATTCTATTTTGGGGGCATCTATCTTTGATTGGGCTAAGCAGTTAAAAACGGCATACTTTTCCAGCGCTTTCTTATTTAGCGCCACATATGACTGTACGTAAACGACAAAACAACAAGAATCTTTTTATAGATAGACTCATCGATTGGGCGAAGACCCTTGCATCTAAGTGCATAGGCAGATATTGTGCATAGTATGCAAATATTTATTGGGTTTTTTTTTCTCTCTGTTCCATCCTTTCTATTGCGGTGATCAATCTCATTTTTTCAAAGCGTTTGTGAAAGCATAGGACAATGCTGATAAAGATAACTACGTATGTAGTGGAAGCTTTTTTTGGTCAGCTAGGTGTTTTTTCGTTGCTTGTCTGACATGCTCTTTGGCGTAGGAATCATTGCCTTTCGTTACTTGTGCCAATGAGTCTATTCGGCAAACGGATCTGTAATCCCCCAGCTGAGCAGAGCGGGAGTAAGCACATAAGGATTAAAATAAGAAAAATGCCATTAGTTCGTCAATTTCAAGATTTCGTAGTGAGACCTATTATCTCTCACTTGTTGTCCAGCCCAGTGCCGTGAAAAGGGAAGCAAAAACGTTGAGTAAAAAGTTTATTTGGGTCTTAAAAGTCCCAAGTTGCTCATTGCAGGATAAGCACGCGCTAGACACAACTCAGAACTTGGCTGACCACTACTTTAGCCTTAGCGATTATTCTATTAAAATGTACGAAACTAGTAAAAATGCATCGCGCGTGAGAATATCAGGCCTCATTATAGGACTCATCCGTAATCACCTCACCTTCAGAGATAAATGTGACTTCGGCCCACGCTAACCCCTTTTCTTTGGGGTTTTCATCCATCTGTAGCACAAAATCGTCCGCGTACTGATAGATATAGGGTTTCGTTCCTGCGACACCTGAGACAATGCTCTTGACGAAATTTGGAATCTCGTTCATCACGTCGATGCGTTCCACCAAGTTTTCCAGTTTGCCTTCTACGAGAGCGCGCACGCGGGTATCTTGGCTCTCCTCAGCTACTTGTTCGTCAGTCAGGTGAGTAGGCACACCCTCAAAGCCAACAGAGACAGCCTTGGGCACATTCCAACCGACAGAGTCCACAACAGTATTCAAATGACGGTAGTCATTGTCTAATGTAACAGAAAGAATTTCTTTGTCAGTTGTAAGGATGCCGACAGAAACCTTAGTGTTGGCGTATGATTTGGGCGTGGTAAACTCCATAACCAGTGCAGTATGCTTTTCGGAATGGAATAGTAGAAAGTTCCACGCCTTCGCCGCATGATGTGGCTTCATACCTTGGAATGCCATGACGAACATGGACAGTGCAGGTTTTTCATCTGTGAACTCGATAAGCATGTCTTGAAGCTCCTCCTCGTCATCCTCTTCCTCTTCTTCTTCCTCTTCTTCTTCTTCGCCATCGCCCTCTTCTGCTCCCGCTTGGTCTCCCTTTTGTTCTCCTTGCTCTTGCCCTTCACCCTGCTTCTCCTCTCCCTGCTGGCCCTTCTGCTCTGCATCTGGCTTTAACGGCACCTTTAACTCGATCTTACCTGTCACCCTATTCCTAGGCCAAAATACGTGCCTCATCATACCCCATGGTTCTTCTATATTGTCACCATAATAAGTCGTTGGATCGTCGCCGACTTTACATCCTGGCACCAACCTGCTGATCTCCAAATCTACCTTCGACTTCTCGTTGACCTCGCTCTTGAAACGGTAGGTCTTGTCATCAGCATCCAGTTCCACCGACAAGTTGTCAGCGTAAAAATTGGGACCTTCAATCCTGAAGTTGTCAAGTTTCGTAGAGGTCCAAAGGTTTAACTCCTCCGGCTTCCTCGAATTGAAGATCCTAAACGTAAACTGGGCCTGCGTGTGTATCCCGATGATGTTGGAGTGGATGATCTGAGCAAACCCAAGAACACCAGTGGCCAAATCTGAAAAGTAAAACGTCATTGTCTCCACGTTGGTGTGATCTGGCGACAACCAATTCAGGTCCTCTCTCTTAGTCTCTCTGTATGGCTGCTTTCCCTTGACTCTATCAGTTACCGTGTGGATGTAATCGGAACCGTATTCTGGTTCAGCAATCCCCGTTACAGCGGAAAGACCTCCTTGAATCCACCTTAGCATGACGAACTTTTACGAATTGGTATTATAACTTTGAGTTTTGTTTCTATTTGGTGCAACGTAAGACTTCTAAGACCTCTAAAAATGCTTCACAACTGCCCTTTTCTCCTATTCTTGTATCTTTGGCACCAGTTTTTAGTAGTTCAAGATTGCTACTCATCAACCTCAACCTCATCTCCCATCTCCCATCTCGTTCTGTTCCAAAGGAAAACAAACGCTGAGCAAGGAAACGAGGCAAAAGAAAAAAATTTTTTTTTTGAAAAAATTTTTGGGGGGCGTCAGAGGGGAGAAGTTAACGAAAAATCATATTTCAAAGACAGTAAGCGGGGTAATCTTATCCCTATTTATCGTATAGTGTGACTCTCTCGGACAAACCAGGGTAAAAAGGACAAATCGATCACTTGTCCATAATTTCCCTGGTTATTGCTGGACAAAAAATAATACGGATTTCCTTCCGTAATAAAGGTAGAGGTACAACGTAAACCGGTAATACTGCATAGCCTGGTTACCGAGTTCGCAGATCGATGGTGCAGCTCTTACTGAATAGACGCTCTTATCAAGACGAAGAAAGAGCAGAAAATGTCTACATCCAGATATTGTAGCTCACCTACCTATTCATTCATATTCTTTTTTTTTAACCAAAAAGTGCGATAAAATATCGTTATAGTCGTAATTGCGGAAACAAAAAATTGGGATACGTTCTACTTTTTGATTAAAAGGCACCCTTCTCTATAACTCGACAGGCATAGTCTAAGCCGTGCACGCGAGGGGGAAAAAAATGATATTTAAAGTGTACTAGATGAGTCGCTAGAGGAGAAGCTTGTGGATGAAGTACATATTAACTATATTTCATGCCTCTTATTTTCCCCTAAAAATAGAGAGATGAGAGGCTTGTGTTGGACAAATAGCTCACCTCTGTAAGGGTAAATACAGATGCCTTTAGGTAGTGACCCATGAGCGAGGGAACTGGAGATAAGTAATTTTTCACATAGCTTGTGAAGCCGAAGGTAAAATTAAAACTTTCCGTGGTTTCTGGAGGCGTAACACAATCGCGAAGAGAATCGCGAGGTTTAACGTTGCATAAGCTTGGGGCTTTGAAACCTTTTCAAGAGTATATTTCCTTCAACTTAATCAAGCTCTTTCTGGATTTCAATCCTTATTAGCGCTCTAGTTTTGCCTAATTTACGTTATCTCGCGGCTATCGACCACCTGAAAATTGGCTGACGAAGCTTCCAGAGTAAGCAGGCTACTTAATTGCTGTTATGGTATCACGTTGGATGGCTAAAGACAACACCTTTGACAATTTTTTGCAACCGCGTAAATCATGTCGAGCACCCTTTTTTTTTATCATATATACGCACTTATCAAATACAAAGTATATTTATCAGTTGGCATATATATATATATATATACTTATACGGATCCGTCTCTCAATCGAAGACGAACGGACCAAGAGCAAATTATGGAATTTGGTAGCACCGATAGTCTGTCCAGGAAGCGTTTCGACCTTGAGATACTAAATGACCTCATCAGCCAAGTCTTCCCAGAAGTCAATATAGACTTCAACAGGACTTTAATGGAATATCGAAAGAAATGGCTATTTTTGGAGGTACAGCAATTCAAATGGGCAGAACATCAAGAAGAATCACCTGCTAAACCAATTCCAACAATGTGTGAACCTGAGCAGGCCGAGAGTGAGCCAGCGAAAACAGTTATATATATATCAAGTGATGAGGAGTATTCCACAGATGAGTACGGCACTGATGCGCAAGGCAAGCGATCCAAGAATATTTCTGAAAACCAATTTCGGACTTCAAACAGCAACGAAGTTGATTTGACAAGCAGATCAGTAAATGACTCTCAAGATACCCCTAAATCTGAGAAAACGGTGATATACATACCTAGCGATGGTGAAGCTGAGGTCGCGCCAAAAGCAAAAGGAACCGAAATTGGTAAAATTGTTTCTAGACGACCTGCAAAACTTCTAGTACCAGATATCGCCGTAAAGGATGCCATTGAACAACTCATAGTGGCTCTTCAGAAGTCTAATCCAAAGTTTTTATCCCCAAGAGTGAGGAGGCAAATACGCCTACGGATAAGGAGAAGTGTGTCCGCCAGGCGTATTAATGGAAAAAAAAATGCCAACATTGCTGATCTCGAATCCCTTTACACTGAGCTACTTCATTTAGTGCCTGCTAGACTCCGGAAGAAGACTAAATCATTGATCGCAAAGAATTGCAAGAACAAAAAAACGCCTCATCAACTAAAGGATAGTAGAATGAGACAGTTGAAAAAGGCGAATGAATAGTAAACCATGTTGTATGAATGATTTTATGTAGTGGCCACCATGTTGTATTGGATTCTAACGTGGACCATAAAATCCCAACTAGGAATAGCCAAAGTTTGTACGATCGTTTAAAGAGATTATTATGTCCATGAAGAAACGGAGCGAAAGCGAGTGCGAAACGCTTGAGAAACAGTCGTTGATCGAGCTAAACGCACGCCAATGATGACGTTTTTTTGTCTTTTTTTTTAACCATAGATGGGTGGTGGCTATTTATCTTTAATAACCCTACTCCCACAAAAAAAAAAAATATTGAGTGCATCAATAAAGAACGGTGATTGATCGGTTTTTCTTTCAAACTAGGCTCAGATGGATTCGTAAATTTTAAAAATATATTTGAGTATAGAACTGCTAAGTCCTTCTAATACATTCCTGGGCGCAAGTTAAGGTTGAGTATCTGATTTCGAAAAAAGATTCAAGTCCATATGCTTCGTGCTAGAATGCTCGGCCGGATTTTAAAAACAATAACCCTAGTTTTCAGCTCGCTGTTCTTATGTCATATCGACATATGTAATGTAACCAATCAGATGTTCTAGTTCGAAAAGTACAGCATTTTTCGCTTGGGTGTTGTCGCCCCAGATCATTTAGGATTTTACTATGAATACATGCTTTAGCGCAACTCATCACGTTGTCGTACCCATCTCCGTATGCTTATTCAGTGGACTCTGTGACACTGTCGCTGGTCAAAACGTTGTTGTAGTCGCTAACTCTATTGCACTTGTGATGCAATGGGTTAATTTTGGTTTTTGAGGACAGCCTTTCTTCTCACTGACGAAAATATGAGCTTTTGCGCCTCATTTGACATTCGAAGTAGAGCTTCTCAGGAACAATGCCTGCTAATTCTCAGAGCACGCTCTCAAATATCTTACTGCCGCTCCTTTTATTATGTTTATTTTTTTCAAAGGTATGTCTGTAACAGGTTAAACAACTCATGTTAAACAATTAAACAACTTTAGTCACCAAAATGTAAATAATATTCATTTTAGGCGGAATAAAAAAAAAGTACACTTATAAACACATCAGGGATACTAGAACATCACGAAGATGAATTTAATGCTGCATGTGCCTGTTCTAACATTGCAACTATCAGAGTGTTTGATCGCACTCTTCATGTTGTCAAGGAAAAAAAAAAACAAAAAAAACAATCTCTTGATCTTCCAAGCAAGACGAGTCTCTTCCACCACTGAAGCGATGTGATAAAATCTTTCCTATGTCAAATACATATGTCTTGACCTTTTCTTTTTTGCAAGTGCATTGGCATTTCTGAGAAAGGAAGTCTTGCGGCTTTACTTTCTACTTACTATGGCGCCCAACGTTCCTCTCCAGATACCTTGAGCATTAGGGAACTTCTTGCCCGCCATAAGCACAATTTCTCGAGTAAAAGGCATTTGAAGAACGCGTACAGAAAGAAAACGTGCTCTGCTAAGACGTGACAATCACGTAAGCCAAAATAAGTTTATGGTACTTCCAAAGCGAAGCATCAGCTAAGAAGCACTAACGTAAGTAGGCACCTGCAATTGCCTAAGTTCAATCTTTCGGCCAAATGGTGCAGGCAAGACGGAACAAGTGCTATCCATGTGACACTATCCCCACTCAGTTTTTCCGAGGAAACATTCCAACCCATATAGGCAGAAAAGAACGAAAAAAACAACAACTAGTAAAACAGGAAAAAATGTACTCTTCTTCTGTGTGAGGTCTCCTGCAGGTGAGAAACCTGGCCTGACGTGATTGCCCACGAATCTCTTAATGACGTGCTATTCTCTTGGCGGCCCTACACGAAAGCGCACGTTCTGGAACGTATTGCTGCCAGCAAAACGAAGTATTTCCGTAAAAAGAATGTTTCTCGCTTGCTATATTTCCCGGTACCATTTACCCAGGTATTTCATTCGCAGAGTAGTGGTAAGACTGCTTGGCCCCACCCCCTGGCACATTTGAAGTAATAGTGGTGGAGAGCCGCCTATGTTTACAATTTCTTTTGCCTTGTCGGTTACTTGGTGAGTTGCTAAGGGGAGTTTGCAGTAATAATTAGTAATGGGGTTTGCGCTCAAGATGCGGAGAGAAGCAATACGCACCTCGGTGGATCTCTCTCCACTGGTTTGCAGCTGCCTCACGAAACAGGAAGTTGTTAACCTGCTTGCTCTCCCACCACTCACTCCACACGTTTTTTTTTTAGCTTAGTATGACGCTCGGAAAAACTATGCGGCACCTCGGGTGGTGCCTTAGTAACACCAAGCGGCGCCCCCCCTTCTGGAACAACGGAAAAACTTACGGTGCAAAAAATCCTGCAGTGCTCGCCGTGCGGCCCTGCGTTGCAACGTGTGTGGCCCCGCGTGCATTTACATACGCAAACACGCCAACAAGCAGAACGCGCACACGCACAAGGCACAGCAGATATACATATACATAGACGTATATATATAGAGGTCGGATGCACTTCTTCTGCTGCTTCCGTGAGCTTAGATTATTCCCATCAAGACCAGCCAAATAATCCGACATCTTTATTATAATTCCGATGAACCTTGATTCTACAAAAGACGCTGAAATGGGTTCTGCAGCAGACTCGCAGTCCCATTCTCCCTCCAGTACTCCGCTCACCCGCCAGGCGAGACGAAACGAAGCAGTGCAGACCTAGCCCCCAAGGGCGAAAATGCAGAGCTCGTCAGGGAGGCAGAGGACCAGGTGGCTCAGATGGGCAACAAGTCACATGTTTTCATCTCTCTGTGCTGCTTGATGGTCGCCTTCGGGGGCTTTGTCTTTGGCTGGGACACCGGTACCATCTCTGGTTTCGTCAACCAGACGGATTGGATCAGACGTTTCGGATCCAGAAAGTCCGATGGTACTTACTACCTGTCCAATGTGCGGATGGGGTTGCTGGTTTCAATTTTCAACATTGGTTGCGCCATAGGTGGCATTGTGCTTGGGAAAATTGGCGATAGTTACGGCCGGAAAATCGGATTGGTCTCTGTGGTTCTAGTTTATGTCGTGGGGATCATCATCCAGATCGCCTCTATTGACAAATGGTACCAGTACTTTATCGGTCGGATCATATCTGGTCTCGGCGTGGGTGGTATCACTGTGATGTCGCCGCTGCTGATATCCGAAGTGTCGCCCAAGCAGGCACGTGGCACGCTAGTCTCGTGCTACCAGTTCATGATCACGGGGGGCATATTCCTCGGTTACTGCACCAATTTCGGTACCAAGAACTACTCGAATTCCGTGCAATGGAGGGTGCCCCTCGGGTTGTGCTTCGCATGGGCGCTGTTCATGATTGGTGGTATGACGTTTGTGCCCGAGAGTCCACGTTACCTGGTGGAAAAGGGCCGCATCGACGAGGCGAGAAAATCGGTTGCCAGGGCCAACGGCGCGGCGCTAGACTCTGCGCTCGTGACGCTGGAACTAGAGACGTTTGAGGCGTCCGTGGAAGCCGAGCGGGCACAGGGCACCGCCGGCTGGGGCGAGCTCATCACGGGGAAGCCTGCGATCTTCCGCCGGACCCTGATGGGCGTGATGATCCAGTCGTTGCAGCAACTAACGGGTGACAACTATTTTTTCTACTACGGCACGACGATCTTCAAAGCGGTCGGCCTGGAGGATTCGTTCGAGACCTCGATTGTGTTTGGTGTGGTCAACTTCTTTTGTACGTCCATCTCGCTGTACACCGTGGACAGGTTTGGCCGCAGGAGGTGTCTCCTGTGGGGGTGCGTGGGCATGGTGTGCTGCTACGTCGTGTACGCGTCTGTCGGTGTGACGCGTCTGTGGCCGTCTGGGGGCGGCTCTTCCAAGGGTGCCGGTAACTGTATGATCTGCTTTGCGTGCTTCTACATCTTTTGCTTTGCGACTACGTGGGCGCCCATCGCGTACGTGCTCATCTCGGAGACTTTCCCGCTGCGCATCCGGACCAAAGCCATGGCGATTGCGTCGGCAGCCAACTGGATCTGGGGGTTTCTGATCTCGTTTTTCACGCCGTTCATCACGGGGGCCATCAACTTCTACTACGGCTACGTGTTCATGGGGTGCATGGTGTTTGCCTACTTCTACGTGTTCTTCTTTGTCAACGAGACCAAGGGGCTCACGCTGGAGGAGGTCAACGAGATGTACTGGGAGGGTGTGCTACCTTGGAAGTCGAGCGACTGGGTGCCACCTGCGAGGCGCGGCCAAGAGTACAACGCAGACGAGTTTGCACAGGACTCGGTGCCCGTGTGGAAACGGTTATATACGAGGAAGTGATCTCTGTGTGCGTGCGCGCGGGGAGACAAATGACAGATGACAAACGACAGAAATTAAATAGATGAATAGTCTTGCCAGTGTGACGAGTTTTCGTTTTCCCTCTCTTTTCTTCTTCTTGTTCTCTCTTTCGCGCCCGCCCTGTTTCACCTCTGATTGTTCCGTTGTTCCGTTGTTCCGCTGTCCCGGGCAGCGCAGCGCGCGCGAGGCAGTACCCCGCAGTTAAAGCTGAGCCGGGCCAGGCCAGGCTAGGCTAGGCTAGGCCAGGCTAGTGTGGTTTCTCCGCCGCACACACCGGCTGCAGCACGCGCCATCCGCACGGCGCAGGCGTAGCGCGCAGTTTCTTCCGCCCAGGTGCAGTCCTGTCACTCCATTTTTCGTTGCGTCGGTACGTGCCGTGGCAGTATGTTTCTTGGCGACGGGCAAGCGAGCAGAGCGAGGGGAATGCGAACAGAGCGAGGGGACTGTAACTCGCCGCTGGCGGTACGTAACACCGTAGAGAGCGCGCACACACACACACACACACACACACGACCAGCACCGCGGCATGCGCGGCCGAGCGCGCCTGCAGGGTCTCGGTGTAGCAAGGGGCGGACGCGACTCGCCCGCTCGCTCGCAGCTCTCACCACCGCGTTCTCGACACAAACGCACTCGGTAGCGCTACGTAGCACGTCTGGAGCAACAACTGAGTAACGCCAGTTTCACCCGTTTCAATTTTTTTCTTCTACCCCGCACCCGCCAGCGTGCTGGTCTGACACGCCATTTCCGCTTTGGTCGATGCTGTCGCACCCCCCTCCCCCCGCATTTTTCCGGGGGCGCCCGCGCGCTCTGCGCGCAGGTTTCTCCGAGGCGAGGTCGAGTTTCTCCGTTGCGCCTCTCTTTGCTCCCCGCACTCGACTCGGAGCAACGCGCCCCACGACCGAAAGAAGGAAAAAAACCAAAAAAAAAAAAGCTGCCCATCCGGTTCGAGCACGTCGCGTGGGCAGATCTGCGGCCGATCTGACCACTTGTTCCGCCCCGGGCCGGAAGGCGGTGTGCAGCCGCGTCTGTGGCAGCGGCTGCCCCCCGCGCGTGGGGTTTATCCAGCCTTTTCCGAGGCTGCCGCTCGATGCTGCGGCTGGTTCTGCGCGCAGGACAAAGGCAATGACACTTTTTGTTCCATACGCACAGGAACGACGAGATGTGCGGGAAAGTGGCAACGACACGGCAGGCCAAGGTTGGTTCGGGCGCCAGCTGGCAATAATAGCAGCAGCAGCGTGGGAACTGGCAGCAGTAGCGTGGCAGGCAGTTTGGTATAAATATGGGAGCGTTTGCCGTCGAGTTACCGGTGGTTGGTTAGGTCGTCTTGTCTCTTGTCACAACAACACAGCACTCATCGCAACAACAACTACAACTACAACTACAACAACAATTACTTCTCGCTATGTCTAAAGCCGAGCAAGAGCTACAGGAGGACACCGCTACCGCGGGCATCACTCCCTCGCACTCGCACTCGCTCTCCGAGCTGTCGCATGCGTCCGGCAAGGACCACAGCGACGACCTCAAGGACTTCCCCCTCGGGCCCGAGCAGGAAGCAGTGCTCGAGCTGCCCAAGCAGCCCAGGTCCGCCTACACCTCGGTCGCCATCATGTGCATCATGATCGCGTTCGGTGGCTTCGTCTTCGGCTGGGACACCGGTACCATCTCCGGTTTCGTCAACCAGACCGACTGGATCAGACGTTTCGGGTCCAGAAACGCCGAGGGCACCTACTACCTCTCCAAAGTCCGCATGGGTCTCATGGTCTCCATTTTCAACATCGGTTGCGCCATCGGCGGGTTGACGCTCTCCAAGATCGGTGACGTGTACGGCAGAAAACTCGGGCTGATCTCTGTGGTGCTCGTCTACGTCGTCGGCATCATCATCCAGATCGCCTCCATCAACAAGTGGTACCAGTACTTCATCGGCAGAATCATTGCCGGTCTCGGTGTCGGTGGTATCGCAGTGCTTTCCCCCATGCTGATCTCCGAAGTCTCCCCCAAGCACATCAGAGGATCGCTCGTCTCGTGCTACCAGTTGATGATTACTGCCGGTATCTTCCTCGGTTACTGCACCAATTTCGGTACCAAGAACTACTCGAACTCCGTGCAATGGAGGGTGCCCCTCGGGTTGTGCTTTGCCTGGGCGCTATTCATGATCGGCGGTATGACTTTTGTACCCGAGAGCCCCCGTTTCTTGATCGGTGTGGGCAAGATCGAGGAGGCTAAGCGCTCGTTGGCGGTCTCCAACAAAGTCAGCGTGGAGGATCCAGGTCTTCTAGCCGAGCTCGAAACCATCGAGGCCAGCATCGAAGAAGAAAGAGCCGCCGGAACCGCAAGCTGGAAAGAATTGTTCCAACCAAAGACCAAAGTGCTACAGCGTATGATCATGGGTATCATGCTACAGTCGTTGCAACAGCTTACAGGTGATAACTACTTCTTCTACTACGGTACCACTGTTTTCAAATCCGTCGGACTTTCGGACTCCTTCGAGACATCCATCGTCATCGGTGTGGTCAATTTCTTCTGCACTTTCCTTTCGCTGCTCACAGTGGACAGATTCGGTCGTCGTAAGTGTCTGCTATGGGGTGCCGTCGGTATGGTCTGCTGCTTCGTGGTATTCGCCTCCGTTGGTGTGACCAGATTGTGGCCTCACGGTGAAAATAACGGTTCTTCGAAAGGTGCAGGTAACTGTATGATTGTGTTTACCATGTTCTACATCTTCTGCTTTGCGCTATCGTGGGCCCCCATCTGCTACGTGATCGTGTCTGAGAGTTTCCCCTTGAGAGTCAAGTCCAAGTGTATGGCAATGGCCACAGCAGCCAACTGGTTGTGGGGGTTCCTAATTTCATTTTTCACCCCCTTCATCACTGGTGCCATCAATTTCTACTACGGTTACGTGTTTATGGGCTGCCTGGTGTTCGCCTACTTCTACGTTTTCTTCTTCGTGCCAGAGACTAAAGGTTTAACTTTGGAAGAAGTCAACGAAATGTGGATGGAAAACGTGCTACCTTGGAAGTCGCAATCTTGGGTCCCATCCACCAGAAGAAGCGCCGACTATGATACAGAGGCCATGGCTCACGATGATGCTCCATGGTACAAGAGGTTCTTTGAATAAGCGTCGGATGTTCCTCCCCTTCCTACCTCAACCAACTAAACGATTTTTCAAAGGAAGTTTTTCCTTGCAACAGATGTTTCAAGAAATAGATGTTACTTTTAATTAATACGTATATAAACTAATGAGCAACGTGAATACGCATAAATTTTACTACGACTAATTCCGCTTCTTACGCTTATCTGGGCGACTCTCTCGATTGACTCATTTCATCGGCGTTTCACGTGAATTTGGCGTATCTAAAATTTTCTGAAAAAAAAAAAAAAAAAAAAAAAAAACTCCATTGAAAAGTTTTCAGGAAAGTCATCGCTTAATCTTCGTCACGGAGAAACTTAAACTTATGTTTAGGAGGATTACAACTCCCCTTTCTTCCATCTTACATTATTCTCGTATTCCCTCGATACAATCGTTTGAGAACGCTCGCCTCTTCTCAGTGTCTAGAACTGACTTCCAAAGCAGAATGAGTAACAGTTTCACCCAACATTTGCAAAAATTGTCCATAAATGACCCGCCAGTCCTGGAGGGTTCTCATCCAGATGTCAACGTAGTAGATCTGATGAGAAACTTCATTGCTCAGGAGCTGGCCAAGATTTCCGGTGTGGACGCCAGCACTATCTATCCGGCTTTGGAGTGGACAAACACCTTGGAAAGAGGTGATCTTCTGATCCCAGTGCCCAGATTGGTTAGACAAAAAGGTATCAACCCCAAGGCCATCGCCGAAGAATGGGCCCAAAAATTCCCCAAAGGCGAACTCGTCGACAAAGTTGAGAATAACGGTCCTTTTGTTCAATTCTTTTTCAACCCACAATTTCTATTCCACACCGTGGTGCCTGACATTTTGACTAGAAAAGACGAGTACGGTGCCTGTAAATTTGTGGAAAACAAAAGAGTCGTCATTGAGTTCTCCTCCCCCAACATTGCAAAGCCATTCCATGCAGGCCACTTGAGATCCACTATTATTGGTGGTTTCTTAGCCAATCTTTATGAGAAGTGCGGTTGGGATGTCGTCAGAATGAATTATTTGGGTGACTGGGGTAAACAATTCGGTGTGCTTGCAGTCGGTTACGAAAGATACGGTGATGAAAAGCAACTGGCAGAGGACCCTATAAACCATCTGTTCCAAGTTTACGTTAGAGTCAATAAGGACATCGAAGCAGAAGGTGACTCGAAGTCTGAAAGCGAGTCAACCGATGGCCAAGCCCGCCAGTATTTCAAGAGAATGGAAGACGGCGAACCTAAGGCACTCGCACTTTGGCGCACATTCCGTGACTTGTCCATTGAAAAATATATCGGTACTTATGCTCGCTTGAACATCAAATACGATGTGTACTCTGGTGAGTCTCAAGTCTCGAAGGAATCCATGAATAGGGCCTTGGAGTTGTATGACGAAAAAAATCTGGTTCACATGGATAGAGGTGCTAAATTGATCGATTTGACCAAGTTCAACAAGAAATTGGGCAAAGTCATCGTACAAAAATCCGATGGTACAACATTATACTTGACCAGAGACGTTGGTGCCGCCATGGACCGTTACAATAAATATCACTTCGACAAGATGATCTATGTGATCGCCTCTCAACAAGATCTGCACACCGCACAGTTCTTTGAAATTTTGAAACAATTAGGGTTTGAATGGGCCAAAAATCTGCAACATGTTAACTTCGGTATGGTCCAGGGTATGTCTACCAGAAAGGGTACTGTAGTTTTCTTGGACAATATTTTGGAAGAAACAAAGGACAACATGCATGAAGTCATGAAGAAGAACGAAGTAAAATACGCTCAAGTTGAAAACCCAGATGAGGTGGCTGACCTTGTCGGTATCTCGGCCGTCATGATCCAGGACATGCAGGGAAAGCGTATCAACAACTACGAATTCAAATGGGAAAGAATGCTTTCTTTTGAAGGTGATACTGGTCCATACTTGCAATACGCTCACTCCAGATTGAGATCAATGGAAAGAAATGTTCCAGATATCACCGTGGAAGATATGAAGAAGGCTGACTTCTCTCTATTGACAGAGCCTGCTGCTGTGGCTCTTGTCAGACTACTATCTCAATATCCAGATGTTTTGAGAAACGCCCTAAAGACCCATGAGCCAACCACTGTGGTCACCTATCTGTTCAAATTAACCCACCAAGTCTCCTCCTGTTACGACGTCTTGTGGGTCGCCGGTCAGAGCAAAGAATTGGCTACTGTTCGTCTAGCACTATATGCTGCTGCTAGGCAGGTGCTTTACAATGGTATGAAGCTGTTGGGTTTGACTCCGGTTGAGAGAATGTAACTCTAATGTCTTCTTTTCCATATCCCATATTGTAAACTGAATAATATACGTACAAACCGAACTGACCGCTAAAACATTTGTAAAATACACTTGATTGCCAAACGAAAAATTCAAAATAGATAACTTTATTCGCATTCAAGTTGAAAAGGCATCATCTCAAGCCGATGATGACGTACTTGGCCATCGTATATGCTCAAATAGCTATTGAACTTACCAACGTTCAAAAAAGAAAAAACTAAAATGATGTATTTTAACGAATACAAGAGTATGGAATAATTTAGGCATCCGGAATTCTTGGAGAGTCAGTGATTCTATCCTCAGGCCTTCTTTCCTTCGAAAAGCCTTTTTTTTTTTCCGCAGGATCTCTTACGGCGGCTTTCGGTCTCTACGTTTGTAAAACTTCCTGGACCCGTAATTTCAGATCGCGAATTACATAGAAACGTATAATGATGCAAGCGCCTAAATCCTTTGTAATGAACCAACATGACAGAGCATGTTGCTAGAAGTCAAATGATTGAATAACGTCTTCGTGGCATTTACGATAATATGCCAATATTAGGATTATATGAAGAGTTCCTAGTTTCAGTTAGCTGCTAGCAATTTAGTTACTAAAACGTATCAAGATGTCGAGAAGACAGTTCGTATATTTATCGATCTAAGGAACACCCGTGACGTTCTCACCAGCAATCAGACTGTAGTTCATTGCAGCATTGTCATGAAACAACATGACAGGTCATATGACCGCATATCACTTAATTAAAGTGATACATCAATTATACCAATATTATTAATATATAAGGACATCCTGGGTTCATCTAGATCCTAGCTATGTCCTTACAACAAGCGATCAAGAAATTCTAAATATAGTTTAATATACTTTTTTTTTGATCCAAGGAACCTACTGACATATTCAGTCGTAATTGAACCGTAGTTCATTATAAGTATATCAAGTTTTACGTATGATATATAGAGTAAGTCTGTCGTACTTAACTCAATCTAATAGTGTCCCAGTGGCCGAGTGGTTAAGGCGATGCCCTGCTATTATTTCAGGTAGCAATTAGGCATTGGGTTTTACCTTCGCAGGTTCGAATCCTGTCTGTGACGCACTTTTTTTTTCTGGAGAAAATCCACCTGCTCGCAATTGCTTCCTTATACACAATTGTGACTTATATCGACTGAATATACAAGAAAAGTGAAGCCGGCGGTTTTCCTATTACTTTTTACAACCCTTTTCACCTTACTCCTAGCTCTAAAAGGATGATCAAGCTGATGGAAATACAAGTGCTGTCTCCCGAAAAACGAGATCGAGAATATTGACAGCAAAATAATAGAAGAGTAGACAAGCAATAGCTGCGTTATACCCCATCAAAGACGTAGGTGAATCTTTGTGTCTTTTTTCGTACTTCGCCATCTTCACTTTTCTTTCACTCATAATTGCTTGTCACTGGCAATACCTTGTCAGAGCGATTCGCAACGTAAACTGTGATATAAATTTTTCAGCAGCTTATAGTAGCTCATCGCATTCAGAAGTATTGAAGAAGCTAAATTATAATTTATTATTATCACTTCATTAGACAGTTCTGCTCGTGAACTGAAACTCAAAAGCAATGGGTAAAACTAAGAAGACTAGAAAGTTTGGACTCGTAAAACGCACTCTCAACGCCAAGAAGGATGTCAGACTCAAAGCAAATCAGAATGAGAAGCTTCAAAAAGCCGACCCAGAGCTGACGAGGAATATTCCACAAGTATCTAGTGCACTTTTTTTCCAGTATAACCAGGCCATCAGACCTCCCTACCAGGTACTGATAGATACGAACTTCATAAATTTTTCTATCCAAAAGAAAATCGACATATTGAAGGGTATGATGGATTGCCTGCTGGCAAAATGTAATCCTTTGATTACAGACTGTGTGATGGCAGAACTCGAAAAATTGGGACCAAAGTTTCGCATTGCGCTCAAACTAGCACGCGACCCCAGAATCAAAAGGCTGAGTTGCACTCACAAGGGTACGTACGCTGACGACTGTATTGTGAACAGAGTTTTGCAGCATAAGTGTTACATAGTGGCCACAAATGATGCTGGGTTAAAGCAGAGGGTGCGAAAAATACCTGGTATTCCCCTCATGAGTGTAGGAGGTCACTCTTACGTGATTGAAAAACTCCCAGATGCATTCTGAGACGGCATTCTTTGTACAGATGTATAGTAGTAAATCGGTTTTATACCTGCATAGGAGCAATTTTTTATTGCTGCACATTTTCGTAATTCTGCCTAACAGGGTTGCAGGCATTCAGGTTTGCTACAATCTCTGGGTATTGAAACAGAAGATATGAAAACATTTTATGCTGACATGCACTCAACCGATTCGCAGGGTTACTTTCGCACAACCCGATATGTGAAGGTTTACGATATCTTTTGAAATCCTCAAAGGTACCACTAAGACACTTTGACACTTTTTCTATAAAAGAACGACATTTCTATCGATCCAGAGAATCGACTATTATTTTATGAGTGATATTGATGCTTGGATATCTGATTTTTTTGTTTTAGAGATCTTATGTTTAACGCCGGCTCTTTTCCTTACGAACAATTTTTTTTGTGTATTAAAACTTCAAGCATGACAATACATTCGTCAAAGTTCTTTTGAAAGCAAAGAGATGAGTATGGATCCAAGTTCCGTGCTGGATCAGACCATTCAAGATGTTTCGAATTTACAGGCTGAATTTGCATACCTCCTAGAGGAGCTTAGGAATTCAGACACGCAACTCTATGATCAAAGGAAAAAATACATGCAAAACGACTCCCAAATTCACAAGTTAATAAGACAGCATGGCTCTCTGACAGAACATCCCAAAGAGCAGGAGTTGTCTGAAAAAATCAAAGAGGGAATATTAGCCTGTAAAGGCCTACAACAGGAAAAATGCACTTTGGCGAATACCGCTTTGTTCTTAGTAACCAAACATTTGTCTAAGCTGGAAAAGAATATAGGAGTTCTAGAGGAAGATGGCTTACTAGCACCGGTGGAGGATGAAGCTGAGAGTAGCACAGAATTTTCCTGGGAAAGTTCTGCTGTGAGTGGTGCAGGTGAAAGAAGGCGCAGAGGTGCCTCATCGAGCTCGCATGAGCCGTCTGGCGTAAAAAGAAGAAAAATGGGTCGTGCATCACCAAGCCAAAACTCCCAGTCGACACCGGTGTCTGCTCCATCTAAGTCTTTATCACAACCTCCAACAACGAAGGAAGATGAAACTAATGAGGATAACACCGGAGGAAGTTCCTTACCGGTAGCAGAGAAAGACGTTAATTTTGATCTACAGGATTATAACGACGATCTGTTTTCTGGTTACAATAATAACGAGGAAGAAGACAGGACCCTGTACTGTTTCTGTCAAAGCGTATCATATGGCGAAATGGTTGCCTGTGATGGCCCAAATTGCAAATACGAATGGTTCCATTACAGCTGCGTAAATCTGAAAGAGCCACCGAAAGGGCAGTGGTTCTGTCCAGACTGTAGGCAAGAGATGGCGAAGAACAAGTTAAAAAGAAGACGCATTTGACCTGATAATATTAGCCGAGCAAAAGCGCAAGAGTTATATACCTTTGTGCTGTCATTAGAACGGTAATTTGTGTTCTGTTGTATTCTACATATTTACGAGTCTAATTAATGTTTCACGATCCTTTCACAGCTAGTACTGAACGTCTCAGGACAATGTTTAGACATGCAATTGTAAACATATGCTGTATGCCCGGTCGAGACATTAAAGATAATGATGTAGAAGCTAGGTGTCATAACCGTTGTGCTTAACATTCTCCTGCTTTTCGCGCGCTAGATTCCCTGCATCGTGTATAATTCTTCGTCTTGCACAAAAAAGGGCTTTTAGAAGACTAGACGTGATTTAGTCCTTAGCCACTACCATAAATTTTGAAAAGTTGCGCTATCGACAGCCAAAGATCACCAGCGGGATATTGTAGGAGATACTACCTGATTCCAGGATAGAAATTAAGTCCTCGAAGAGTTTGTTGATTTTTGGCCCCAATTAGAATAAAACTAGCTGACCATGGTTGCTGGCCTTATATCCAAGACATTATCAGAAGTCCACCCAACTCTCCGAACCAATGGCATGGGTATTGGTAACACACACAGGAGAATTTCTCTAGGGTTTTTGCCTGTCAACAAGAAGAATCCGCTTGTGCGCAAGTACAGAAGAAGACAAGGAAGAGGAGCGGATATAAGAAGTTATCAATCGCTAGGCGAAGACTTTGGCAGTAGTGTACGTGAGGACAACTTACTCCAGGATGGGGTCATCGAGGAAGAAGAGTTTGAAGAAACTGATGGCGGAGAACTTAGTCGAACCATTTCTCTACCATCTCGAGTGTCAGAGACGCCAGACTTTTCGCAGCTAGATAACGACTGGATTTTACAAGAGCATGAACGAAGGTATTCTTCAGCATACAACTCAGAACCGGAAGAGCAGGAAGAATTGGAAAATCTTGGAAGATATCCAGGGAGAGAACTGGACTACGATGAATTTATGCAGAGATTACAGACTCAAAAGCAAATATATGAAAATGAGCAAGCACAACTTCGTATGCATCATGCTAGAAGGCCGTCCTTTATTTCTGTGATGAGCAGAGGTACGGTGCCCATAGTCTACGAAGAGTACCATGGGAGCGAGTCTCCGAATGGAATTTTGCGTGCTCACGAAAAGATTACTTACAGATCTGAAACGAAGATTATAGCATCATACTCCTTCCCGCTCATTTTTACATTCTTGTTGGAACAGATGTTCCCAATGGTATGCTCTCTAACTGTCGGTCATTTGGGTAGTAACGAGTTGGCTGCTGTATCATTAGCATCCATGACATCCAACATCACTTTGGCAATTTTTGAGGGCATAGCGACTAGTTTGGACACACTGTGTCCACAGGCCTATGGATCAGGACGATACTACAGTGTAGGAATTCATTTGCAACGCTGCATTGCGTTCTCGCTATTCGTCTTTATACCATTTGCTATATTTTGGTATTATTCTGAGCATGTTCTCTCCATTGTGGTTCCTGAAAAGGAGCTGGTAGCACTTACAGCCAAATTTCTGCGAGTTCTTATTCTGGGTGCACCAGGATACATCTTCTTTGAAAACTTGAAAAGATTCCTTCAAGCCCAAGGTATTTTTGATGCTGGAATTTACGTCTTGAGCGTATGTGCACCTTTAAACGTATTACTGAGCTACACGCTGGTTTGGAATCCATACATCGGAGTTGGATTCTTAGGAGCACCCATAGCTGTTGTGATTAATTTCTGGATGATGTTTGTTTTACTATGTCTTTATGCTGTATTCATCGAAGGAAAACAATGCTGGGGCGGGTTCACTAAAAAGGCATTCACCCATTGGGGTGATCTGGGCCGTTTGGCAATTTCAGGCATTATCATGTTGGAAGCTGAAGAACTATCTTACGAGCTTTTGACGCTTTTCAGTGCATATTTTGGCACAAGTTATTTAGCTGCTCAATCGGCGGTGTCGACAACAGCGGCTTTATTGTACATGGTTCCATTTGCTATTGGAATATCTACATCTACGAGAATTGCAAATTTCATTGGAGCCAAAAGAGCAGATTTGGCCAATATAGCTTCTAGGGTGGGTCTCGCCTTTTCCTTCGTAGCTGGTTTAACGAACTGTTGCCTTTTAGTTTTTGGCCGCCACTTTGTAGCAAGGATTTTTTCAAGGGACGAAACAGTTTTGCAATTAATGAGCTCGTTGTTGCCCTTGGTGGGCCTTGTTCAAAATTTCGACTCGCTGAACGCTGTAGCTGGTGCGTGCTTGAGAGGTCAAGGTATGCAAGCACTGGGTAGCATCGTGAATCTTGTTGTTTACTACGTGATAGCAATTCCATTGGGGATAAGTCTCAGCTATTTCCTAGACTTGAAACTTTATGGTTTATGGATTGGGATAGGAATAGGAATGTTGCTGATAGGACTAATAGAGTCCTATTATGTGTTGTTCCCAGATTGGGAGGTTATCATGAATTATGCCGAAATGCTCAAAGAAACAGAGGATGATGAGGACTCA
Organism: Zygosaccharomyces bisporus; assembly: GCA_003707595.2. NCBI lineage: Eukaryota > Fungi > Ascomycota > Saccharomycetes > Saccharomycetales > Saccharomycetaceae > Zygosaccharomyces > Zygosaccharomyces bisporus. The sequence goes on from PPKA02000031.1 coordinate 25,195, forward strand.
GACGAGGAAAGTGAATACATGGATTCTGATGAAGAACCCAGCGAGGTTTCGCCATTGATCTCATAAGCGTCAGCCCTTTCATCACATGATATTGTGTAAATGTGGTGTCTCGACCAGAATTGCTCTGCATAATAAGAATTGCAAGATTGAAAAAAATAAAAAAAGTCGATGAGTAAGATTATTAGAAAAAGCTTGAAGTACGTTTACAAAGAACTTTAAATTCTACTGCAGTCGTTAATTTGTGGCACCGTTGTTTCATGAAAATGAGGCCTCTAGTGAGTTTGGTCAGACCCAATGTGATCCTTTTAAGGGCCAAGCGGTTCAAGAGTGGCAGTAATAGTACCAATCCTGCCATGCAATTCCCCTGCTTGGATAAGATGGAGCAAGTCTCTAAAGATCTTAGGAATCAATCTTCTTGCTCCACTTCGAGCAATGCAGCTTTGGGTACTCAGGGCCAGAATGAGCCTGTATACGGGAAGGTGAAGTCCGGATTTCATATATTCAAATCGGAGAGACCATTCTATACTGATTACGGCGGGGTTTTACCAAGTTTTCAAATTGCCTATGAGACTTGGGGCACCTTGAATGAGGATAAATCGAATGCCATACTAATACATACAGGTCTCAGTGCCTCGTCGCATGCACATTCGACAAGTATGAATGAGCAGCCTGGCTGGTGGGAGAAATTTATTGGACCTGACAACATATGCTTGGACACCAACAAATGGTTTTTGATTTGTACTAATGTGCTCGGTGGATGTTATGGATCCACGGGACCGTCTTCGCTTGACCCATCTGATAACTCATTTTATGCAACTCGCTTCCCTATGCTGAGTGTTCACGATATGGTTCGAGCGCAATATAGACTTATAACGGAGCACTTTGGCATTGAAAAGTTGTATGCTTCTATGGGAAGTTCCATGGGTGGTATGCAATCCTTATCTTATGGACAGCAATTCCCCGACAAAGTTAACAAAGTAATAAGTGTGAGTGCTTGCGCCAGATCACACCCTTCAAGTATTGCCATGAGGCACGCTCAGAGGCAAGTTCTTATGGCCGATCCTAATTGGAATCGCGGTTTTTACTACCCAACTGATAATGAACCCAACAAAATTCCACCCCATGTCGGGATGAAATTAGCTCGTGAGATCGCAACCGTGACGTACAGATCAGGCCCAGAATGGGAAAATAGGTTTGGCACGGAGCGCTTGGATGATGAGCAATCCCCAGTACTTTGTCCCGATTTTCTCATCGAAACTTATTTGGATCATCAAGGTGAGAAATTCTCCTTAGAATATGACGCCAATTCTTTCTTATACATTTCCAAAACTATGGATTTGTTTGACCTGTCTTTGTCACACGTGGAAAGGAGTAGGCGGAGAAGAGATAAGGCAAAGAAACTTTACGAAGAAGATGACCTTCACCAGGCCCAAAATCCGTTACCAAGCAGAGCTTCCACCAAGAAAAAGCGCCGAACCACCACTGTGGAGCAAGCTTATGAGGATTTAAGGCTAGGAGTTCAACCGCTGCTAAAAAATAATGTGCTTATTGTTGGTGTCAAATCTGATGGATTGATGCCCTGTTGGCAGCAGCGGGAACTCTATCAGCTGTTGGGTGGCGATTCCAACCCCAAGGTGACACATGTGGAATTACAAGAGTCGGAATCATATTTTGGACATGACACATTTCTACTTGACGTAGAACATGTAGGTGGTAGCATTGGCAAATTTTTGTGTAAATAGACGTTATGCATACATGGATATATTTACAGGCATAAAAAAAGTAAAAAGAAGGTTATTGATTAGAGTTGAGCGGAGTGAGCGACTTTCCTCTGCTTTCTCATTTCCCGGCGCTTTTGGGTTGCTACTTTCTTGGAGTCTTTAACCAAGATTTTGTCACCAAACAGCTTGAATTCTTGCATGTAGCGCCTCTCCATGTTAAACTCTTGGGTGACGACTGCATCCGTGAGCCCCAGTTTTTGTATCGTCCAATAGTATCTTTCTGGATTGTCTTTTTTCAAATATCTTAGAATCCTTTGCCTTTGCTGCACTAGCATTCTGAGTATCCGAGTATTGGCGTAGTCTTTTTGATGGTCCTTCACATGGGTCAAAAGGTTGTGTATACGAATAGTCATGCATGCCGCTTGTACCTCACTAGAACCCGTATCTTCAGGAAACCTTTGAAATTCCTCTCTGGCTAACTTGAGGGCCAGTTTCATGGAGTTCTGGTTATCTGCGTTCCTCATGCTGAGGATCCTTAGAAGCGCCTCTCTCCTAGCTTCCAAAGACTCCACACTTTCAGGTTCTACAAGCCCTGCATTTAAACTGGACAAGTTCAGCTGCTCCTTCTGAGTTGACTCCACAGCAGCCAACAGCTTTTCTACTTCTGCAATTTGGTACCCATGGGAAAGAACACCAGGTTCTTTCAATTCTGCCATTACGCGGTTCACAAAGGGAGTACCCTCGCGTCCCAGTACTGGGTCCACGGCATCCATAGAATTTTTCAATTCGGACTGACGTGCCAGATTGGCCTGCTTTTTCCTTTGAGATTTCAGAAATTTGATGGCCTTAGACCCCTGCACCGTAGGACTAGAGCTGAAGGACCTGGTTGCAGATAGAAGCGGAGCTAGAGCATGCTTGGCATCGCATCCTACACAGCTGCGAATGCAAAACATTTTTTCACCAGGATCAACCTTTCAACTGCTTTTTGCGTCAGCAAATCTTCGATGGAAGTCACGCTGTTCATTATACATTAACTTCCCTCTGATCATTTTCAATGCTAAAAAATTTCAGACGTTGATGACGATTTGTTGTATCTTTTGAAAAATTTTTCAAGTGATGCGATGAGCTTTTGCAAAAAAACGAAAATAGCGAACTTTAACACAGTTCGAAGTGAATTATACTTGTCACATCTCGAGTAAGAAAGGCTTGGGGACTATTAAATAAGCTCCCATTGAATTTTTACAATGAGTTTCAGAGGTGGTTTCAGAGGCGGTCGCGGAGGTAGCCGTGGAGGTCGTGGAGGATTCCGTACCGGCGGTCGTCCGATCCCACAGGGTCCTCCCGACACCGTGCTAGAGATGGGTCAATTTCTACATCCTTGTGAAGGTGAAATTGTTTGCAAGTCGATAAATACCAAGATTCCTTACTTCAATGCTCCTATATATCTCGAGAACAAGACCCAAGTTGGTAAAGTGGATGAAATTCTAGGACCCTTGAACGAGGTGTATTTTACGATCAAGTGCACCGAAGGTGTGCATGCCACTAGTTTCAAGGATGGCGACAAATTTTACATTGGTCCAGACAAGCTATTACCTATCGAAAGATTTTTGCCCAAGCCTAAGGTTGCGGGTCCACCAAAACCAAGAAAGAAGAAGCCAGCCATGAGAGGTGGTCCCGCTGGCCGTGGTGGTTTCAGCAGAGGTGGTTCCCGTGGTGGCCGTGGTGGTTTCAGCAGAGGCAGCGGCCGTGGAGGTTTTAGTAGGGGCGGTGACCGTGGTGGCTTCAGCAGAGGCGGCCGTGGTGGCTTCAGGGGCGGCGCTCGTGGTGGGAAGAGATTTTAATACATGTATAGTATATCAAACCTGATTTACGTATTTCTTTTGCTGGAAGGCTTGGTGCCTGGCCCGAGGCTACAGCATTGAAAGATGAGGTGTCGCAGTAGATCAATTCCGTACCGTTTCGGGCAAGTTTTGGATGTCATGGAATTACTGAATATGATTGCAGGTAGGCCCGGTAAATTATGAAGGTTCACCTCTTTCATCCAAAGGAGAGATTTTTTGAGGTTTGTCACTTTATCCATCTTGGTGAATACAATTTCAAAAGGTACCCCTCTAGAACTCATTAGTTCAATGATTCGATAATCCATGTCTCCAATTCCTTGCTCCCCAGAAATTAGTAAAAAGCACCTCACAAGTTGCTGTCTTTCTTGAATGTACTGCATTGTAAGGTCGCCTTGGGCTGCGCTACTATTGAAACCATAGCCTGGTGTGTCCACAATCCTGAGCTTATTGCCTATATTGAAGCAATTGAGCGTCTTAGTAAAGCCAGCCCTTCTAGAAGCTTTAGCGTATTCCCCCAATTCTGTTCGCTTCAAATCTGTTGTCAAGCTATTGAGCAAAGTCGATTTTCCAGCATTCGATTTGCCCAAAAATGCAACTTCTGGCAGCCCATTGACAAACTCGAAAGGAACGTAGGTTTTGCCTCGAAATTTTTTCGAACCTAAACCGTCTGTATTTAACTTGCTTTTAATCTTTTCTCCAGGGACATCTATGAACTGGGCGGCACTCCATTCATATACAACGTTTGATAAATTGAAGAAGCGATTAACACAATTGATCTCTGACACGCTGGGCTCAGCATATGAGGCATTATATCTTTTATTCAAGCTATACCATGCCGGTGTAAAGTCTTTGATACTTTGCTTTTGCTTTGACCCAGTTCCAATTGGCTTAGAGTTTTTTGATACTTTCTTGGAGCTAGAATCTTGCTTTTTGACACTTAATGCTATTTTCTTGGCATTTACAACCCGGTTGCTCAGGAGTCTCGAATTTGAAAGACATCTCCGGATTATCTCACTCATCTATGAATTTCGTGAGAATGTCTATACACTTAGGTGTGTAGCTGTCCAAGGCAAGGAAAAAAATCTGTAGTAAGGTTTACAAAAGTTGAAAAAGCGTGATGAAAAAAAGTAGAAATAATAATATGGACAATAATTACGTGGTACTAGAGGATATAGCTTAGAGGACACTTTGCCACTGGCATTAGAAGGCTGTAGTACTTTTCGTAGCTATATTTGATTCAGGAAGAGCCGAAAAGATTCCCAAATGCTGCGTCTTCAGTATTCGGATCATCCAAAATATCACCTGCATCTTTGTTCTTCTTAATAAGTTTGTCACTTGCCTTTTGCAAAATAGCATCCCTCCTCGCTTGCCTTCTATGTTCAGAAGGGTTTTCATTATCATCATCGTCATTATTACCATTTGCTGTCTTGATCCAGTCAATGAAGTCAATCATCAATGCCCTTTGGTTTCTATAGTGATCCACACTCTTGAGATTCTCATATAGAAGATCGATGTCGTAACCATGCGAAATTTCATAGAGGTACGCTCTAGCTGGTTTGTATTCTTTGCACAACGTCAAAAACAACACTGTGAAAACATTTAGTGCCTCGTAAAACGAATCCTTAAAGGAACTCTGACATAAAATATTCAAAAGTAGGTTTTTCATCACCTCTACCGTAAAGAATTCATCGACACTGTCTTCTCTGACCAGCACTTCATTCAGAGAGCATTTCATCACTAAAATGGCATTGAAAGAGCACTTACTGTCTCTAAAGGACATTAAATGATTAAGTAGCTTCAGAAATGGGGCCATCACGGTTATGTTGCCGAAGATCACATTCCTCATGTTGACTTGGTGTGATGTGAACTTGGGCTTGGGATTTTGAGGGTTTGTACTCCCTTGTCCCACACAATCAACTATGATACGGACCACTACGGTTGTCAACTGCCTCAGCAAATTTTCCTCCAAGATGTCTTCTGTCATTTCTTCATCGTCCATCGGGGTCGGATTCACATCGATGTCATTCATGTACACCGACCATTTCTGGCACAGAAGAACATCCAAGGTTTCAAACAGCGTGGGCAAAAATGCACACATAAATTTGGGCATGCATTCTTCGGGACAATTTTTCAATAGGGGACGAATCGCGACATTCATTATATGCTTCCAGCCATGTGTCGAGACCCCAGGGCTTATCTCATTTGTATCTGGCTTGAAAATTGCAATAGAATTTATCAGGAGGCGGGGAGCCTCATCAATATCGAAAAAGACGCTGCCCAGCGATGAAATAGCACTGAGAACAAGCAAAGTATACTCCCTTGTATACCTTACTATATGGCCCACCGAATCAGCGAAGTCTCTTAGAGTCTGCATTGCCCTCATGTGTTCATCTATAAACTCATCCTTAGATTTGTTGGATGCACCCGCTTCCCAAAACCTTTCTACAGTGGAATATTTCACAAAAGATTGCACTACGATGGGCAATTCTGTCCAGTTTGCGGCATCATGATACGCTTGTAGTTGGTATAAAAGACGCATGATGTAAGGAAGAATAGGCACGATTCTCGGGCGCCACATGTCCTGAAGCATCTTGAATTCATCATCCTTTTTCACACTTTGCATCGAGTAATGAATAAACATTCTAGTTGCACGCACCGGAAACAACGCTTGCCAGCGTTCTGTAAGTTCGAACTTGAGTCTTTTACCTTCTTCATCAATCGGTATGGAGAGTAAATCACTATTTTCATTAATGCCACGTTGCTGGAAATATTCTGCAATTCGAACAATGCCTAGTCTTTCCATAAACCATGGCAATTCAGACAGCCCCACTACGGTGGTTTGATCTGACCATGCAACCAACTCCGTGTCAACGATAGCAGAGAACCTTTCCTCTTTTCTGTCCAACGAGGACTTCAGAACAATCGTCAATAGAAACGACTTAAATGATATCCTTTCATGGTAAGAAAGGTTGGGCAATATTTTAGCTACCACATTTTCAAGATCAGGAAATATCGCTTTGAGCGATTCTGGCATTAATAATGCCATTCTATTCAATTCGATGCCGCAAGCGTATCTCAAATCTCTCACCGCATCAGCCTCGGCGCTACGCTCTTCCAAGTCAATTTCTGGATACTCCATAGTTGCACTTGTTATTATCTTTTCTAATAGGGTGAAAAGTACATTGTCCTTCAGCATTGTTAGGAACAATGCGAAGTTCTGAATTTGTTTCTTGAGCAACAATGGCTCTCTGATATTAAGAGCAATTAACTGGTTCGACAGGATTTCCAATTTGGTCAGAATATCATCCAGCTTGTCAGAGTAATCCGATCCACCGGGGTACCAAATCTTCCATCGTATGCAACCGTTGATAAAGCATTCAATTATCATAAACTGCGATAAAGCGCTAAGATAAGGCTCGGACTTACGATCTAAAAAGGTTGATTGTAAAACCTCTTGACCGTACGGCGAACTGAAGTATTTGTTCAACCTGTCATTCAGCCAATCATAAGTGTAATCCAATTTAGTGCAAGAAATCAATCTAATGATATCGCGCACTCTTTTTCTATAGGTGGAACAAAATGTCTGGAATTCTGAATTTGACTGAAAATCGACATCGACAAAAGTCTTGGAAATGTGACCTTCTATTTGCTCGTAATAAATAAGTGCATCGGCGGCAAACTGCAAAAGGTCAGTCATAACATATTTGTCCAATAGTGGCAAAAAATCATCGTTTCTTAGGCACGAGCACCATAAATCTAACGTAAGACCACTTACAATCAAACTAGGGTTGAAAGTCGCTTTGAGTACTAATCTCAAGTATTTTTCAATTTGGTGATTGTTGTCTTTGATCTTAAAAACGCAGACGTATAGGCAACTGATCATGTCCACACATTTTTTCACGATGGGGTATTTAACTTCATCTACCCCTTCTTTGGGGTCAAACTGAAGATAGTCGTAAACTCTTTCCAAAAGGTCCATATTATCAAAGACCTTGTCGATGATAGCTTGGTAATGCTCGTCGTTGCTGTAGGGACGTGTCAATAGAATATGCATAGAATCCAAGGCCATGGATTGGGCCTCTGGAATGTTGGAAAGAAAACATTGTAATGAAGAGCCGAAAATGTCATTTTTGATGATCACCTCACTCAATGGCCAGTTCAGACAGGTTTTCAAAGTCTCCAAAAGCCTGACAACGTAACCAGAGTTGTTCTGTACAAGCGCAGCATTCAGTTCAGAGACCCAGAGGGCAAACCAGCCTTCCTGGTTTGCTTTAAATAATGTCCATTTTTCGGTGAATCTGTATTTGGTAGCAAAAATGTCCATCGGGCATACGACCATCACACACAGCGGTTGTAATACGGTCATTCTTTTCAAAACTGTTAGATCTACCAGGAGGAAAACGTCCTCGAATAGAATCTTGAAAATAAGTAAAGTCAATTCCCTGGAGGCTTCGCTGATGCCCCATAGCTCACCCAAGTTGCTATCCATGTCTGCCCATGAATCCAACAGCCCCTGCTCCGTAGGGGATTCCTCCTTCAATGCCTCACCCCATGTTCTCTTGGCTACCTCCACCCATAAAAATGCCAACTTTTGTTTGATGTATCGTGGATCTTCATGGAGAACTTTATAGTTCAACTCCATGATCCATTTCCTCAGAGCTAATCGTTTTTCCTGGTCGTAATCGTTCCATTTCTTCTTGATGGCATCCGCTAGAAGACCCAACCCAAAATGCTTGAGAATAAAGTTGGTCGGGTTGTTCAATGCAATTTCATATCCCCAATACGGCGACTCTTCGCTAGACTTGACTCGGTCTAGGAATTTTTGTGCCTCCAAACGCTGTTCATTAGACGATTTGGGAGCGTAGATTACCTCCAATGCCGCTACCACTTGAGGGGAACCGTTGGCATCCATTATGCAAAATAACACAGTCCTCAAAAAGTACTAATACGTGTATGCAATGACTAGAACAACAGCTTTTGTCGCTTTTGTTTGTTTGTTTTTTCCCGTTTTTTCGATTATTCGATGACAAAGAGCCTTGCTTTCAGTTCAGGACGAACAGATCAATTACGGTATTCTAAAACGTAGAATAATTCACAACAATAAACCTTAGGTGGTTCGATGCAATCTCACAACTCACACTGACCCCTTCCGATACAAATCACGACAAACTTAAGCGAAAGGGAATGACGAAATACAATATAATAAAACAGAAGAGAACAAAATAAAAAAAAAAAATAACAAAGTAAAGACTCAGAGGATCGAGGAATTGAGAGGGTCACAGACACTCAAACTCTTCGAAGCAGTCTACTCCTGCAGTTGATATGCGCTAACCGAGTCTCTTTGCGGTCTGCTGATCTTCTTCAAAGCGATTCTTTTGAAGGAGCTTGGCGCATGTTAGAGCTTTCGCCACCTTTGCAAGGTCTCTTCCCCTTATCGTATTTCATGATGGGTATACCGTTTGGAAAATAGAGAGCAGCTCGGCTCACTTCAGTTTGTAAGTTAAATTGCTGAAGGTAGATTGCTGAGAACGGTGACATGCAATTGATGGAGAATTGATATTCTGAAGTGGTTCATTGCACAACAATTGGCCAATTCTTTATTATTTTTTCACTTTTTATTTTTAAAACCAAAAAAAAGCTAAAAAAAATTATAGACAAAAAGAGCTACAGTGTAACGATATATAAGAAAAAAAGATTAAAAAGTTGATATGTTGGAAAGTTGTAAGCTCCTGACGGAATGAATAATGATAGAGATGCACGTCTCTGTTGTGTTGCTCTCATTCACGAGTCCAACTATCAAAATTGTGTTGCGTTGATTTATACCTTCCCATATATTTAAAATATTATAATTATTATACAAGAGCCGCCTCGCTCGCTTACAAGTGAAACTTCTTCTTCTCCTTGTCCATCTCCGGTCTGTACTCCCACTCTGTCTCCTCCTTGATACCACGCTGGAGTCTGCGCAGCTTCAAAGTGAACTGCGGCCCCAGCTCTTGCAGCCCGACTTTCTCCTCGTTCTTAAACACGTAGCGGTGTCTTCTAAAGAAAATATAGTCCCTTTGGTTATGCAGCGTAATCACTTGGCGGCCTTCGAAATCAGGATTTTTGGGGAAAATCGACTGAAACAGCGTCCCCACAGTTTTACCGAGCCTAGTGCTGAAATTGTTCAGAATTAGCTCTGGAATATGCGAAGTGGGCCTACCGTGACCCACAATCTTTTTCACATCCACGTAGGAGCTCACTTTGAAATAAAAAGAGGGGCCTTCAGGCAGGTGCATAAAAGTCAGACCGGTCACTTTCTTTTTATCCTCATTGATGATGACAATATCGGTGAAGTTGCGCTTGTTGCAAATGTCCACGATATCCTTCAGCTTTAAACCGAACTTCCTTTTTACAAATGTCACATTGGGTAAGATTTCAATCAGCACATTGGCAAACTCATACGCCTTTTTCTTGGCGTTCACATTCGTGGTCAGCAAAATCTTGGGCGGTTCCCCATCGTTGTTGAAGAGCTTGAGAAGATCCTGCTCTTCCGCCTCGTCCTTTTGACCAATTGTCTCGTCATAGACCCTCATACCTTCAATCGTCTTGGGAACGTGCTCCGCCAGCCGCTTTTGTTTGGCCTCCGGATCTGAGCGCTCCTCTTTGGCCCTTTCCGCCCTCATCTTGTGACGCTCTCTGTTCTTTTGGTCTTTGAACTCGGCATACAACTGCTGCCTCATCATCTTGTTCTTAATCTTGGGCTCCTCAGCTGCCATACTGCTGATATTAGCGTTGCGTTTGGCGGTAAGACTTGCTCGACGTCCTAGGGTTGCTGCTGCTACCTCCCTTTTGGTCTTGAACAGTTGTATTGCTCATCTCATCTCATCGCGTACCATTTGAACAATTTTTCAATTTTTCATTTCGTCGAGACCCAGACATTGACGACACAATTTAATTGTGGAAAAATGAAA
>PPKA02000031.1:35809-111234 GCA_003707595.2 Zygosaccharomyces bisporus
TAAAAAAAAAAAAAAAAAAAAAAAAAAATGTCGAGAATCACTTGTGGATGTATTCCAACGCGGCAGTTGACCACATTTTTAGCGTTTCAAAGCTCTGTTCTATGCCTACTACAAAAGAACGTGATCTAAGCAAAATATTTCATCTTTTAGGAAGCCTTAGGCACGGTGTAAACTGTACAAGTGGTTTATTTATCCAGCATACTAAACTTCTGTCTCCAGTTATTGGAGGTTCATAGATTTGGACCACTCGCAAGCGCAATATAGACCACTGCAGTGAAGCGACCTCTTTAAATCAAGCACTTTTTCGAACATTTTCCAAATAATTTCCATTCTGAATAAGTGAATATACTTTATATCATTTTTGAAAAAATGAAAACGGTACTAATTTTATAGTTTCTTTGTAGTTACGTCCGCCAGGTCGGGTGGAATACTGGAGTAGTAAGCATGTATTATTATTTAGAGAACCACTGTGGAGGGCACCAGCAAACAAACCAGAACGTCAGAGGAGGTAAAAAAGGTTTCACACCACTCAAGAGTATTCTAGAGTGACGCTAGAAAGCAATGATTGCAAAGTCCCGAGCTGGTATATCCTCCAAGCCAGACATTCTGCAAGTGCCACTACGTACATAAGTCATGAGATAGTTAGCGTTCCCAACATTCACTTTACAAAACTCCTGCTTGAGCACGCCGCTGGGAACGCATTCCAAACTAAAGTTATTGTAACATTCAGCGCTAAGGAGTCCCTCCGTCCGGCTGCACAAGACAAAGGGCGCACAGCCGATACAGTCGTCCCAGCAATGCTCCCATTGCCTGTCAACTGGTAGCTACGTAGCATTGGCCCCTTCCAATCGAAATCCGGTTCAGACCGTATCATCGACGGCTACCCAAGCGGGGCACCATCAACTTCTTTCGATCGGGAGGCTATGCAAAGCGATGCCTCAACAGACCATAGTCTCATGCAAATAGCTCTGTGACTTGTCCAACGCAAACCCATGAGCAATCATCGCACCGCAGTACAGGACAGTGCCAGGCCGTGCCCCTGGCTTAATGACCGCCCGTCTTCAGTAAATGTAAATTAAACATAACAATCATTCATGCAATACTTGATGCTACATTATATTCTATAACCGGTCGTTACAAACATAAGTATGGATCGGTAGAGGGGCGCTCAAATCTGTCACCAAAAGGTGTCAACTCTAGCGCTGGCTCTTCTTGACCTGATCCACATAGGCATTAGGTTTGCCCTCTTTCAGTATAATGTCAATCACCTCTCCGATGCTCTTCTTACCAAACTCGTTCTGCACTTGTGCCTTAGAGGCTTCGCCTAGGGCACCTTCGGCACCAGAACCCTTTTGATTGCAGAAGACCTTGAAAATCTCAACCACCTGCGAAAGCTTGCCGATAGATGGCTCCTTCAAGTACTCATTGACTTCGTCAACAGAGGTAACGAACACGACTAGGTCGGTGTCTTGGCCCTTGTAAAAGTACTTCACTGCGCTGGACATAATTGTGGATGTGTTTGTGCTTGTGTTTCTTTTAATATGCTATCTGTGTATGCAATTGACAATGCAATAGTTATGGTTTTCTTTCTAGATACATCCCATTGTCTTCCATAAAGGTCCGGTATGGCCCCCTTATATATGTTGGACGTTGGACGTTCCGTAGCAATACCCCCTTGTTTCTTGGTAGTGCTTGCGTCGCTGACGAAGCGAGTCGAACTTCGACGAACTTTGACCCCCTTTTGCCTCCGCGATTGCTGCAACGACTACACGAACTTTGTGCCGTTCGGCCCTGCAACGGCATGCAGCGCCATGCGCGGACATGCCACGCTATGCCACATCCCTGAATATTACGTATTTTGACTGCTACGTGTGCAATTACACGTCTGTATATGCGTACGTAGGTATGCTATGCGAATGTTCTTTTTCTTGACTTCTGAATGATGGCGTAGTTGTTCAGGTATAGTAGTAACCGTTTGCTATGAACCTGATCATGTACTCCTCGACATGTTTGGTACCCTCGTACTCGTCATACTGACCCAACTCGCCGTCAGCTACAGCGTTGGGATCCTTGGTAGTGTTCTCCGCGAAGTCGTCTTCGTCGACGTCCACTTCCTTCATGGCCAAGTTGGCCGCCTTGACGTCGTCCTCGTCCTCTGCCTGAGCCAGTAGCTTCTCTAGCCTGCGCGGATCCTTGTGGGCACCGGAGGTCTCTTGCAACAACGGCTTGTCGTCCACGGGCAGAGAGTCTGAGATCTCAGAGCCGAGCAACTCTTTCACAGAAAATTTTGTGAAGTAGTCTGTCGTGAAATCACCCTCTTGGATCACGACGTTATCCAACTGGCGCTTCTGGTTGGCCTTTTTGAGGATGTTACTCTCGATGGTGTGGTCGCTGACGAACCTGTATATGTGAACGTCTCTTGTTTGACCAATTCTGTGGCAACGATCCTGGCATTGCTTGTCCATGGCAGGGTTCCAGTCTGAATCGTAGAATATCACGGAATCTGCGCCTGTCAGGTTGATGCCCAGACCACCGGATCTGCTCGATAGGATGAATACTGTGATACGAGGGTCTGTGTTAAAGCGTTCTGTGAGCACCTGACGGTCCTCGATCTTGGTGGCACCGTCTAGCCGCATGTAGAGGTAGCCGTGGTAGTTGAGGAATTGCTCAAGCACGTCCAGCACTTTTGTCATTTGTGTGAAGATCAGCGCCCGGTGGCCGTGGTCCTTCAGATCCTGCAACAGCGAGGCTAGCTTTTGCAGTTTGCCACAGTCGTATTGCAGCAACGATTTGTCTGGGAAGGCTATTGTCAACTTGGTTTGTAAGTGATGCAGAGGATTGGACATCGACTGGAACATGTCCAGCAGTTGTGCCTGAGAATGCTGGTTCAACGAGCTCGTGTCATCTAGTCCAATGGTCAGGTCCCTCAAATCTAAAGTGACTGCATTCGGAGTCACTACTGCATAGTTCTCAATTATGTCGCTATGGATCTTTATGCGGCTCTGCAACGGGGTCAGCAATTCGCCCATGCAGGTAGGGCGCTCTCCAGGCTTATAATCATCGCGTCTAATTTGCAAAAGATCTATCAAATTTTTCCCATACACAGGTGACTTCCCACACTTGAGCTTATTTGCGTAAAGCAAAAACTCTAAGGAATCAATGGCTCTTTGGCATCTTTGTTGGCCCAAATGCCTGAAGAACTCCTCAGCGTTGTAAAAATTGGAAGAAAGGCCCTCATCCTTGGGTTTCAATGAGCTTTGTTCCCTCAATAATTCCACTTGTTTCACAAACTCATTTACGCACTGCAATTGGTTGATACTCTGTGCACGATGTGTGGTCATCCTGGAGTCACTGTCAGAAAACTTCAAGTTCAAGAAATCCAAATCTACTGCAGTATCCTCTCGGCCTCGCTGTGTTAAATTCAGGACAAATTTGTTCAAATCAGTGTACTCACGAGCGACACATTGATCCATGCAAAATGAAGTGAGGATGGGTCGCACCTCAAATAAATCGGGGTGGTTACAAACTTTTCTCAGCTGCATTAAACAGTTTACAATTGACATGAAGTTCCCGCTTGCTAACGTTGCCTTCGTCTGCGCCCTCGACATGAAGTCGTCATACAAAAACCTTTGCCGCTTGGATAGACGACAATAAACCACGTGTTCGTATTTTGCGGGCATTTGCTTCTCCACATCAGCTTTCAACCTTCTCAACAGGTAAGGTCGTAGCACCTGATGTAATTTGGAAACGGTCTTTTTGGTCTCTGCGTCCTGTACATATCCTTGACCTGTTTCTATAAGTTTGTCCACAGGTCTACCGAACCACTGCTGGAATGCTTCCAAGTCAGCAAACCCTGAAAATTCCGCTCCATCCGTTATAGTCTGAGGCATCAAAAAATACAGTAGAGACCATAGCTCGGCAATATTGTTTTGCAGCGGAGTCCCCGTAAGTAATAAACGCCGTTCGGTGTTGAAATTCAAGAGCGCCTGCCATCTGGTTGACCTAAAGTTTTTAATGTTGTGTGCCTCGTCAAGAATCATGTAGCTCCATTTTTTTCTTTTGAAAGAATTCTGATCCTGTACTACCAATTGGTATGATACGATGCAAATATGAAATGCGTCAGGCCTGTTCCAGCCCTTCCTTTTCTCTTTACGCTGTTGAGGAGATCCGTAATAAGTTAAAACTTTGAAACCTGGTGCAAACCTTTTGAATTCCATTTCCCAGTTCAATAGCACGGAAGTGGGCACAACAATCAGATGAGGTCCCCAGTTTTCCTTCTCACAGGCCAAATATGCTAATAGAGAAATTGTCTGAATAGTTTTTCCTAAGCCCATTTCGTCTGCCAAGATACCATTCGTATTATTATTGTACAATGAAGCCATCCAATTAAGGCCTTGCTTCTGGTAGATTCTCAATGAACCACGAAGCAAGAAGGGCACAGCAACGTCAACAACGGATATGGGATCTGCCTGTGAAGCAGCCTTGTTCAGAACATTATTGGCCTTTTCTTCGACTTTGGCTCCCAATTCCATTTTGGTCTCAGGATTTCTTACGCTGTTTATTTCGGTGCTTTCGATATCTTCAACTGCTTCACCTGCACTTGTAGTCTCTGCTGTCTCTTCCCTCATTTCCGCTTTTTCAGAGTCGTTATCACTACTAATCGTGAAATCTTCCTCGTCTTTATCCTCTATATCATCAATGTGAGTTTCGAACAAAGAGCTTAGTCCCAAGCCATTTGCAGCTGTAGGCTCGTTTTCGTCGGAAGAAGGCTCATCAAGGGAAGAGCTCTCTGTAGATACAGAGGAATCTTCTGATTCTGAAAAAATATCTGGTCCCTTGTCGACTTCAACGATCGATCCTCTCTCGGAGCTTGTAAGCTCTGGGGTAGTTTCCGTGTTTTCTGTTTTTAATTGATCGTCCACTGTGGTTTGCTCTTCCTCCGAGGAAATGTCACCCTCTTCACCTTCTGATGAAGAGGAAATGTTATCATCGTCTTCGTCTTCGTCATCGCTGTCACTGTTGTTGCTGTTATCAGTGCTATTAGCGTGGTTGCTAAGATCGCCATCCACATTTTCATGCCGTGACATAGCGTTTTCTTCGATAGTTTGATTAAGTTGGGCTCCTAGTAGCTGTGTACTTTGCTCTAGCATCTTAGAGAGATGTTCTTTACCTTTTATTCTCTTCAGTTTCTCCTCTTCGTCATTTCTTAGAATCTTATAAGCCCTTTCAGCAAGAGTCCATCTTTTTTTCACAGCTTGAATGGCTACTCTTGCCAAACCCCTCTTGCGTTTCTCCTCCTCTCTAGCTTTTCTTTCCTCTGCACCAGCTATATGCTTGAAATACTGTTCTATCATTTGGGATACTTTGCGAGCTCTAGCAATTCTAGACTTTTTAGAGTTTTGAAATAACTTGCTCATATATACACCATGATTGATCAAATGCTCTTGGGAGGTCTGCAAGTTTTGTTCCTTGTAAAAGTAAGTTATCGGATCCGGCCTATGTGATTGAATGAGTCTAGCCTCCTTAGTGGTAATTGGTTGTATTGAATCGGTTTCTGCGTCATACCTGAGGGCACCACTCTCTAAACCACCTCGTATGGCATTTACAATTTTCTTTTGTTCCTTAATATAAGTCTGGTATTCTTCAATGCTTATATCTTCGTCCATGGACTTGAATGACTCCATATAACTATGCAAGTTTTCGAAATGCGGTTTGATGACATGCATTGGATTGGTTACAGTTTGCCTTGGTGGATGAACTACCAAATTTAGACGAAACCTTTTTTTGCGTGGCCGGCGCCGACTCTCTTCTTCCTCCTCGGATGAGGTGGTGAAGTAATAATTATCGCTATCACCATCAAAATCTATCTGTTCCATTTCGTTATTGTCATCCATGTCATTATCTTGATCAGGATCTTCACTGGGTAATTTCACACTTTTCGCCTGCGGTTTCGCTTTCTTTGCTGATTTAGGCTTAGAAAGTACTGGCCTTTTGATTCCCTTGCCACTGCTCAGTTGTGCTTGCAACTGATCATATTTTTCTTGTACTAGTGGTTCTACTTCTTGTAGCCAAGAGCCCATACCATTTTCTGAGCCGTTATTCAGCCCGTTGCCCGTGGTAGCCGTTCTCAAATTACGTCTTCGTACTGGAAAGTCTGGATTTTGTGGTCGAGCAGTGTCAGATTGCAAATTGCCAAGCGATAAGCCGTTATCTTGTATAAACCTACTATAGCTTTCACTTTCATTAACAAAACTCGGATCAAATTCTACCAAAGAGATATACTCTTTCAAATGAAATAACTCGTTTGTCAACAGATCGTATTCAAATTTTAATTGCGCCAGAGATGACCGCTCTTCAAGCTCTCGTTGTTTGCTTTTGCCATTGTCCTTAGTCATCTGTCCATGTAACAAACTATAGAAATAGCATCAATATTGGGTTATTCTTGGGCGCTCACCGTCCCAATATAGTATCAGCAAAATTCCCTTGGCTTCAACAGTCGAGTACCGCAATTTTTGCCGCGTAATCAGCTCAAAATTGCCTTGTTTTGACCAAATGAAGCTTGTAGTTGGCCCTTAAAGTTAGCGTAAAGATGTCTTTCGTTGTATTTTTCACGTTTTTCAACCCCATCGCCACCTGTTTCCATCATCTGTAAAAAATCGTACATGGTGATGATAATAAAGATCAACACACTTTCACAATTTTAAACTACAAAATTACGACACAACCTTGCGCATTTTTACATCTTTGAAGAAGGCTCCCTAGAGTGTTTTCATTACAGAAATATTGTTTTCGATTATGACGGCTTCCATCTAAGGCAAAGTGAGATGTAAGTTACTGTTAGAAAATGATGTGGTACAATCAATCATAAAGTAGTCTTATGACTTTGTTTATGTCTAGTCAGCAGATAGCATTGTGAGATTCGAGTACCACTTTATCTCTGCAAAATGTGTTGCAATTTGGAAAATGAATGCTTCGTTTGAACCGCTAGATTAATTACTTTTAATTATTTTACGTTTAGTAAATTAGTTGTTACGTTGTGTGCTACAGCAATAACGACTCTTTTCAAGACGCACTTCATTTATAATACTATATGAATAAAAAACAAATCAAATTGATCACTAGCGGCATTCACAGTGATTAAAGAAAATAGAGCAAAGAATAGTTTTGAATGATCGAAAATTAAGCTGGAAATGAGTTCATAAGAACATGAGTGAATTAACCTTAAAATTGGGAACAACATCAAAGGGCTGAAAGTTTGAGGAGATGGGGAAAGGGAAAAACAACTACAATAAAAAAAACAACAATAAAATGCTCGTCAGACAACTGACTCCACTCGACGTACTGAAATTGAAAGAGAAATAGGAACATGGAAAATTGAAAATGATATACAGGAGTGGTTGGGAGAAATTTTGTGTGTAGGAAATGATGGAAAGAAAAAATTAGTAATAACAAAAAACAATAAAACAAATTGTAACTCGAAGACCAAAAAATTAGCGAAAGTCAGGCAAAAATAAATCCATTACTGCCGTTCTCCAATCTATCCAAACTTGCAGTCTTACTATCAATAAAACCTCTATCATTATTTTGCACAGCAACTTGAGGTTGGTTGATTCCATTGTGAAAAGGTACAGCTCCACTGTCCTTTTCTTCAGTGGAAGAATTCTGTTGTATCGGAGCGGGCATATAGTCGTAGTTAGCCGTGCTTACAAGACCTGATGCAGACGGTGGAAATCCAAGGTAATCAACGCTCTGATAGCCAGGCAATAACATCTTGGCAGATGATAAGGAGGGAGCAGAATTTTGCGGACGAGAGATTGAGCTACTACCGGCGAAATAGCTCATCTCATTGTAAAGAGATGACAAAGGTGTTGATGTGGCAGATGTAGAGGCTGGTAGGTACCCATAAGTAGGCTGTTGCAACATAGGTTGTTGCTGTTGCTGCAACTGTTGCCATTGCTGCTGTTGCTGTTGTTGTTGCAAGGCACTATTAATCATCGCTTGCTGCACAGTAGCAGCCTGCTTGGCTGACCGACCCCACGACAATCTGACTCTCGAATTTCCAATGGGGAAACCTTGCATTTTGGCAATGGCTGTTTCAGCAGAGATCCTGTCTACATATTGGACAAAACCGCATCCTTTTCCCACAGGTATTTTCACATAAACAATGGTACCAAATGGTTGAAAGTAGACACGCAATTCATCCTCCGTTACGAGGGCTGACAATCCACCCACGAACACAGTAGTGTTATTGGGATCTGTAAAGCTGTTCAATGCAGGTTGAGGTTGTACAGGGTACATGAATTGCGAACCGCTCATCACATTAGCGTTGTTCGCAGCAGGAATTGTCGACTTAACTTTAGAATCTGACGAGCCCTGCTGATGGCCAGCGTTACTCACTCTAATGGCTCTCCCGTTTAAGAAAATACCCTGCATCTCTAGTAGCGAGCGTTGTTGATGCGCAGGGTTAGTAAATTTAACAAAAGCGTAACCTTTGGAAACACCAGTTAACTGATCATAGACAACTTTCACATGTGAGGTAGAGTTGAATCGGCTGACGAACAATTCAAATAACTGCGACTCTGTCACATTAGGTGCTAAATCGCCAACAAATACAGAGTACTCGTTCGTGGCGCCTGCGCTAGAGTGTGATGAAGAGGCCCAGTTCAACTTCAACCTCCTGTTAGCAAAATTAGGGATTTGTATCCCGTTCTTCAGCAAGGCATTAGACGCGTGAGCGGTCGAGGGAAACTCCACAAAGCAATAACCCAGGTTGTTTCTGGGCCCCATGGTGCCACTACCACTGATATTATTATGCCACATTAGTTTGATTACTACATTCTGTTCACCTAAACTGGCCCAAATGTGCCTGATAGTGTTTTCATCCCAGCTTGGATCAAGATCTCCCATATAGAGTTGACTGCCTCTACCTCCCGTCGCCGCAGAAGGATTCACTGGGGAATTACTGCCATTGCTGCCGGAATTATACCGAAACGACCTCGAAGAACCTGCTATATTACCTCTAGAATAATTAGTGGGACCACCGTTCATATTGTATGACATTTGTGCCAGCAAATGCTACTCTGGTCTCAAAAGATCAATGCAAATTGTGCCAAGCAAACTGATAAGTCACCAACGACAGCAATAGGAACAGCTTGATGAAAATCTCGAAGATCCGAGCGCGTCTCTCCTGATTTTGAAACCACCAGCGAATCCTTAAGAATCTCGTTCCAGAACTCCTGTCCTTGTTGTAAAGTGCAAATCAGCTGCGAACAACCTGTTACATTCATGAGGCCCTCTCTTCAAAACGACGAGAGAACAAAAGTCACATGACATTCTGGATTTAACGTGTATTCACGAAAAGGCAGAAGTATCATTCGCTAAAGGATAAGTTTCGTGAGCATATGCTGTGCATTCGATTTCATAGAAACGTTTAATTCATCGAATTAATTTGTTTTATCTCCCTCATTCGTTTCCATTAAATTAGTTTGATCTCGCTGCATTGTTTTACGCCAGTCTGATACGGAGAATTATTTACAGCATATAATTGAAAAGGACGCTCAGAAAAAGCTCTTCTTTTAGAGTAGCTCGAGATTTACTGAGTGTTTTTTGCAATAGCTTATAACAATTTCTGGTAGGTAGATTTTCTCTGTAAAGAAATTAAAGAAAAAAAAAACAGCAATTGATTTTGTCAAGTAACGTTAAAGAGCGATGGAAGCAAATATTTAGAAATAACTTGACCATTCATCCTTCTATTACTATATGTTGAATATTTTATCATTATTGTTATTATTATTATTATTATTATTATTATTTATTGCGCTTTTCTGGGGACGGTAGGGTTGGGAAAGAAAGAGGCAAGAGCGCATCTTCTTACTTGCCTTTTTTATGCAAGAGGTTAATAAAAGATGCTATCTATATGTTGATATTTTTTTCAAGTGCTCGCTGCTTATGACTTTTATTTTTATTCATTTTCATTATTATTTTCATTTTTATTTTCATTTTTATTTTCAGAAAAAAACAGATATTTACAGGAAAAATCATCCCAAATCATTTTATATTGATTGTTCAATGTTAAATTTTCGGGTTATGAGGCTTCCACCAGAGATTTAGACCTGTTATCCAAATCTTCAGAGGCCATCGCATCAATAACTTCATCTAGTCTAGGCCCCGTAGTGACACCTTCAATATCGTAAAGTGTAAAATTGCACCGATGGTCGGTTATACGGTTTTGCGGATAGTTGTAAGTCCTAATTTTGTCGGATCTATCCGCAGTAGTCACCTGGTCCTTTCTAGCAGCGCGCTCACGCTCTTCTTTCTCCTTACGTTCTGCTTCTGCTAGCCGAGCTCTCAACACGGCAAATGCCTTTGCCTTGTTCTTATGCTGCGACCTCTCGTCTTGCATGGCCACAACAATCCCAGAGGCGAAATGAGTGATTCGCACTGCGGAATCTGTAGTATTAACATGCTGCCCTCCTTTACCTCCAGCTCTCATCACATCGATACGTATTTCACCCGGCTTGAAGGTACGTTCCGACTGCTCTGCATCTTTGCTGGACTCGACGATTTGCGGCAGAACAACAACTGCAGCAGTAGATGTGTGCGTGCGTCCTTTAGTCTCCGTGGCGGGAATTCTTTGAACACGATGCACGCCAGACTCAAACCTAAGGCGGTCGTAGGATCCCAATTCGTCAATACTTAAAATGGCATCTACTAGACCATTTCCACTTTGGTTTTCTGTCTGGGAGATGAGATGATACTTCCAGCGATGATGTTGAGCATAACCAATGTACATATTGAGCAGATCTTGAGTAAATATCATTGCTTCAGTACCACCTACACCAGGCCTAAGCTCCAATATACACGCCTTTTCAGCAAAAGGATGCGGTGGCAGCATTTTTCGAAGCAAATTGTCTGAGACTTTCCGAAAACTAGGCAGTGAACTTTTGAACTCTGTCTCAGCTTCATCTTGTAAGCTTGGATCGGTCTTGATCATCTCTTCTAGGCCGGTCAAATTATCTGACAACTCTCGATATTGTTCAAATATACTGTTGATGGTAGCCAATCGAGAATACCTCTTTTGCAATTCCGCATCAAAAGTTTCGCCTCTAGTCAGTAATTCTTCCAATTTGTTCATTTCTTCTACACTTTGGTGGGCCTTTTTGAGCAGACTTGGATGTAACTGTTTAAACTCAGTAGATTGAAACCGATAGCCCACTACCATCGACCACCGGGGCAATGCCGGCTTGGCCAATTGAAAAGGCTTGAACATCTGCTTGCGCGGATCTAACCTTGGTTAGTGTTCAACATGGAGGAAACTCTCATTTGAAAATCAATCGATGGTTTGACAAACATCGCGATGCAAACATACAAGAATCAGATGAACAGCAGCAAAAATACTGCCGCTAGAAAGTAACCATTAGGTCCGATGGAATATACTAAAGGTATGTTTATGTTCAGGCTTTTCCGATTATTATCAGCTACTAACAGCTAATTTAGAAAAGAAAGTTGGTGAAGGTACTTATGCTGTTGTGTACTTGGGCACCAAGCAATCCACGAACAGAAAAATTGCTGTCAAAGAGATCAAAACTTCAGAATTCAAAGATGGTCTCGATATGTCAGCAATCAGAGAGGTCAAATACTTACAAGAAATGCAACATGAAAACGTTATCGAATTGGTAGACATATTTATGGCTTCAGAAAATTTAAATTTGGTGCTAGAATTTCTACCGTCTGATTTGGAGGTGGTAATCAAGGATAAGTCTATTTTGTTCACACCAGCTGATATCAAATCATGGATGCTCATGACTCTGAGAGGTGTTCATCATTGCCATAGAAACTTCATACTTCATAGAGATCTGAAGCCAAACAACTTGCTGATAGCACCAGATGGTAAAATAAAAGTGGCCGATTTTGGTTTAGCAAGAACGATGCCCCTGGCACAAGAGAATTTAACTAGCAACGTTGTAACCCGCTGGTATAGAGCACCCGAACTACTTTTTGGCGCCAAGCACTATACTTCAGCGATAGATTTATGGTCAGTTGGTGTTATATTTGCCGAGCTGATGCTTAGGATTCCATATTTGCCAGGCCAAAATGATGTAGATCAGATGGAGGTTACATTTAGAGCTTTAGGGACTCCTACTGACAAGGACTGGCCTGAAGTATCTACCTTTCCTGCATATAACAAATTACAAATCTATCCACCCCCTTCCAGAGAAGAACTGAGGAGAAGATTTATTGCTGCAAGTGAGAATGCATTAAATTTAATGAGTGGGATGTTAACAATGAATCCGCAGAAGAGATGGAGTGCCACACAATGCCTTGAGTCTGAATATTTTAGAGAGGCACCAGCCCCGACGGAACCTTCTTCCATAAAGATATGATGTAGCTTTTTTTCGGGAGGTGCTTCTCGAAGAAAAATTCTACGTTAAAAGATACTGTACAAATCGTTCCTCTTCGTGTAATTTTAATCATGATCCGTGATATATATTTCTTACATATTTTCCAATGGCCACACTGGACGTAAGACCTGGTGATTCAATGCCCAAAAGGTTAACGAATCCGGGGAATCCGTCTTCCTGTTTAATATAAAAATCTTTGAATCCCTTGTCACTGGGCCCGGCAAGTTTAGGTCTTATACCACTATATGCAACCTCTAGGTCCTGCGGCTCAATATAGGGATAATAAGCATTGACGGCCTCGTATGCCGCCGGAATGTTAGCACCACTGACGGTGTAATCCGTAGGAGAATCCACGTATTCTAGATCAGGTCCGAACTTAATTTGGTAGTCCATATCTATCGTAAGATGTGTTCCTAATGACTTGCCATTTTTGGGAGGTACTGGATAAATCAACCTACGAACACCAGGAAATCCACCAGACGATAATTTGAAATAATTTCCTTTGGCGTAGTACTGTTTCATTTGTCTCTCTTGCGGTAACAACATATTGCACACTTTGTCAGCAAAAAGACCAGCCGAATTGACGAGATTATCTGCACCTATCTCCATCAATTCATTGCCACTAGCGAAGTGGTCTTTGACCATGAGGCTGTATCCACTTCCTGAGTGGTACTGCAAATCCACTACCTCAGAACCGTAAACCACTTCGCCGTCATTGCCCTCAATCGTGGCCAAAAGATACTCCATCAAAGAATGTGAATCTATGATGCCTGTGGTAGGAGAGCTCAGCGCAGATCGTTCCACCCGAATAAATCTTTCCTTCTTCATTGCTTCCGAAGATGTCAACATCTCCACATCAATTCCCAAATCTTGTCTGCTGGTGCGATAAAGGTTTTCGACGAAAGAATCTTCATAATCTGTTTGTGCTACTATCCATTTTCCACATTTAATCCAATTGACTCCAGTTTTCGTAGGATCAAGCTCCCTATATATGATATTTTTGCCTTCTATGCAGAGCTTACTTTTAAGTGAATTTTGAGGGTAATATAACCCTGCATGAATAACTTCACTATTGTGGCTAGAAGTCTCCATCCCAATCTTTTCATTTTTCTCTAGCAATAGTACACTGTTACTTTGTATTTTACTGAGTTCTGCAGCAATAGCTAAACCAACTACACCTCCACCGATCACCGCATGTGAGTACTCAGAACTGAACGATCTTGTAGCAATCCTGCTAGCGCTACTTATTGCCACCCACCGTAAGTTTAAAAGTCCCATGAGTATCCTTCAGATGAAGTTATGTTAATGCGCGATTCGAGGCCCTTACAGTGCGTCAATACAACATCGAGTCTCGGAGTCCGAGAACTTCATCAAGTTGGCATCATCACCAAACATGCTCAAATTCAACGAAGACAAAAAATCACGATTGTGAACTTACTCACCATGCTACGAACTTTGGAATTTTCAAGAAGGTATGCAACTGTGCTTGGCAGGCGGAGACCGCAATTTCATGAAGTCTTCCCTCAAAAGAGAACTGTGAACAGACTACTGTTTGAATTGGATAGTAAACATACGTTTGCTAAACTTTATCCGGTTTATGAGACTGTATACGAAGAAATGGAGAACGAAATGGATACAAAAATTCCCAAGAATGTGAGCCCGTCGGATCTTATGGTTATGAAGAAAGTACTCGAAAAGCTAAGGCACCGAACTAAAAGTATCAATCCGCACCTTTTGGCCCTAGAAAATGCTTTACTAGATAAGGCTGCTGAACTTGGTAACAACGATGCTATTTCGTTGCTTGCATTCGATGTGCTGAGGGATCCAGAGCATAATTCATCCGATGATGTGGCCCACGGCAGAAAACTAGTGAAAGAACTTTACAAAAGGAATCACCATTTGACATTGAAGCTTTTGGGGGACTTGTCACTTAAATCTGGCAATGATGAAGAAGCTAAAAAATATTACTTTAAGTTCCTACAGCTTGAAAATGCGACTTATTTGTCAGGAGAAGTTTATGGGAAATTAGGGCAAATCAGCTTCCGAAAACCTGATTTAAGTGAAGCCGAACAATTTTTTCTGAAAGCGATAAAATTGTCACCTTTGGAATACTCCGTGCATTCACATTTTTACCTCGCCCAGATTTACATGAACTCTAATCCTTTAAAGGCTAGGGCTCTGATGGAAAATTGCGCTGCTCAAGGGTTCAGAGAATCATTTAAGGCGCTTGGTTTTTTGGAGAAAAACTACTTTAGTGACATTCCTAAATCACAAGAATGGTTTCGGTTGGGTATGGAGCTTTTTGATCTGGAATGCTTCGTAGGATTTTTCGATTGCTGTACTGAGCTAAAAGATTGGGCTGCAGCGAACAACTGTTATAAGAACATGCAGCAGTTTGGTGCTATAAATGCGGAATATAAAAAGGTTATCACTGAATTCACTGAGAAGCGTCAGGAAGAGATCAAAAAGGCCGAAGAATATTCTTTCAAACCTCACTTGCACAATGCGACCCATGAAATGACCAAAAAGAACTTGATAGTCTCCAAAGAGAATAAATGGGGATTATAGTTTATGGTATACAATGATAGCACCTTTCCTTCTATGATCCCAGTGAGCGAACGAGTTGAAGAATCTAATTTCCTCCGTGTAATTCGCTTTTGCCAAATATCTATCTAAAGCCTTTTCTAAGTGTTCAAAAATTATGAGGTATTCTGGCCAGCTGTGATTGTATATGTGTTCCTGTATGCTACGACTCGAAGGTGGAAAGTTTTCCTCAATAAAGTGGTGAACGTCGTTATATAGAAGGTCGCTCTCGTCCATGTAGTTGTCCAGCTGTTCGGCTGCGTCAGCATCATTCATTAGATGCAGCGGAGGATCACAAGTAATTGCCCAAAGTTCATTTATATCAGGCCTATGCAAATAGGATTGCCAAGGAGTCGAATGGCATGGCATCATAAAACCCAAGCTGTCAATTGTGGGCACCCCGTGTAAATACTTCATTACCGATATGGTTCCGGACTCATGATACCTAGATAAGAGAAAAGCTGACATCACCGAAATTAGTGGGATAAAATAGACGAATGGTCTGATAGTGTACTTCTGCCGTAACTTTAGCGCTCCCAAAGCAGAAAAGATCATAAAAAGAGGTTGTAATGGATAAATGAATCGAAATTCCTTATGTGATAGTATCGAGTAAGCCAATAAATTGAAACCCATAACGGCAACAATTTGAGATAAAATGGCCCGTTTCACTTCCCTTTGGACGTATACGGTCCATAATCCCAGCAAGAAAAGCGGAATACTATAATTTAATATTAGCGGCAAGCTCTGTGTGATGTGAAAATGCCATTGGTTAACACCATAAAAAGTAGACAACGGGCTCATTACATTTAATTTGTAAAATAACAGTGGGGGGAAGATAATTTTACCATAAAAATGTAAGTCAGTTGCCGAACTAAACAAAATCACCAAACCGAGCGACAGAGTAACTTTAGCTAAGAGGTGTAGTATCTCCTTGTAATAACCTTTGGATGCCATGTTTCCGATTAGAAATCCACCAAGTACAATCCAAATCAGGCCGTTGGTTGGCCTTTGCCAGCATGCAAAAAGTGCCACAATAAGTGATTTTGTAAAATTAGCACCAAAAATCTCCTCACCTCCTGACCAATCCCAGTAGTACAATGCCACAGAAGTGAGGCACATTTCGAAAGAATTGATGAATGTCCTAGTAATAATAAAACAATTGAAAAAGTTTGTCGATGTTAAACACAATGCGATTTTCGTAACCTCCCAATCGTCGTGGGCTTTATTATCATCAGTCTTGTCGAGGGTCAGGAGGTATAACCTACGAACAAGCAATATGGTGTAAAAGTCCCCCAAAGCCGCTATAATGGCCATAGTGATCTTAGGAACATATATAACGCCGTATTCCTCGAACAACCTAGAGTTATTAGCTCCTATCCAGAAGCAAATCATTTTTGACACTATTCGAACACTTCTATAAGCCAATTCAAACAAGAAAGGAAATCCGTAGCTTCTTAAACCATATTTCCATTCCCATGTTAGCCCACCGTACCCGAAAGCCTTGAAATGAGCGGGCTCCAGTGCCTGCCAAAATTCGTCTGCCTGAAAAAATGTGCTTGTAATGACAGCATTGATCACTCTAAAAGAGATTAAAAGCGGCAGAATCCATTTCTCACACTTTTTTGGAACCAGAGTTAGCATAATGCTTCCTTCAAACGCTTACATTCTCCCCCTTCTCACTCAACCGTCTAAGGTACATATAATTACATAACGCGAGCTCGGAGCACTGACCAAAGGTCCTTCACTAAAATTAACAAAACAGAAGCTTTACAAGCGCCACCGAGTGGAACAGCTTAAAGAAGTGGTGATGTTGAACTTTACGGGCCACACTAGAAGAAGAAACATTAACTTAGGTAATAGGACTGCTACTTCGAAAAAGGACCTATTGTTAAAAGCCCAACAGGAACGTAACAGAAGGGCCCAAGAGAGAGAAAATGAAGGTGCTGTTAGAGTGATCCAAGCCTATGTGAGAAAGTTTTTGTCGTGCAGCTATGTGCTCAAGCATTGGAACGTTGGTTTGAGTCCCGAGGAAGAGCAGAATCAAATTATACATTTGATCCCAGCTTTTGGCCCCCGGATTTACTATCACCTGAATTCCCAAGCAGTTCTTGAGATTCTGCAGAAATCTCGCGATTGGTTATCTGATTATCCAGGGTTCTTTGGCAACGTACAACTATCCAAGCTGATGGGGGCATACACAGATGACAGTTTGATCGAGGCTACATTAAGTGCTATGAATACCCAATACAGAACACTAAGGCCCTTCATAGGAGAGCTGATTAAATTTTTGAGGCATACTAAAGTCTTGAGCCCTAGCAGCTGTAGCCCTATTTGCGATTTATTGCTCAAATGGGGAGCAAGCGGATCGGAAGAATTGATTCCTCTGTTCGAACTGAACACTAGTAAAATACCATCTCCTTCCTCAGTGCTTGAGCTTTACAAATTTTTTGGTTTGCTTGACATTCTGCCGAAGCCTACATCATCATCTTCCATTTTATTGGAGAATTTGTCTTACATTTATGCTACTGGCGAAGGCTCTAACAACATAAGTTATTGTATCGCACTATGTTTTAGGGGTATGGCACTTCAACCGGTCAACTTGCAGTTGCAATCGTATTTTGCCAAATTGTACGAAAAGCACTTTATCGACAAGTTGGCAGAAATGGTGGAAGATGATCAGTACCCTGAGATCAATACAGAGTCCATCATGTTTTTTGTGCAGTCTGCTCCAGAGGAAAACATGAAAAACTCCATACTAATGACTTTACTCTCAAGACCGTTATTTTTCAGAAAATTGTTCCTAGAAGTGCAAAAGACTGCATTGGATCTAAATTCCATGCAGTTGTCTTCCTCATATTCCATTTTCATCAAATTACTAGAAATGTATCTCATGATTTCGACAGACCATGAATTGCTATCAGAGACCTCGGGATTCACCATGCAACAATTGGTGAAGTTTACTACCTATTTGAAAGATTTTGTATTTGCTGCGCTGTGGGATTCAGGAATCGAAAGCAAAACCGATGTGGTGGAGGAAACTCTTTCATTGTTGCACAAAATCTATCTGAGGGACTCACGTCTTCATTTTTGCTCTAGCAGTTCTGATCCGGATTATTGGTCCAACAAAGATCCTGAGTTTTTAACAGTGGGTATCTTCAAATATATCGAGGACTACGAGCAGCTTTACAGAGACTTTACTCAAAAGCGGGAGGAATTGTACACAAATGATGAGGACCACACCGTAGTAGACGAAATGGGTTCAATAAAGTTCAAAATTTTGAATCAATTGAGTTCTTCATTCAAGCACACGGCGTCTACACGCCAATTTCGTAAATTGCAAATTTTGATTAGAGCACCATTCTTCATACCCTT
The DNA here is from genome assembly GCA_003707595.2 of Zygosaccharomyces bisporus. Taxonomy (NCBI): domain Eukaryota; kingdom Fungi; phylum Ascomycota; class Saccharomycetes; order Saccharomycetales; family Saccharomycetaceae; genus Zygosaccharomyces; species Zygosaccharomyces bisporus. The sequence goes on from PPKA02000031.1 coordinate 54,166, forward strand.
TGAACAGAGAGTGGATCTGTTCTACACATTTATTGCATTGGATAAGCAGCGATTGTCATTAGATGAAGATAGCACCATCATGAACATGTTTGCACCTTGGGGCATGTCCGGCATGGGGAGACAGTCTGCAACCATTTCGCGTGAACACATGCTGGAGGACGCGTGCAATGCGTTCAACAGTATCGGTGAACGATTCAAGGCCAAACTTGCAGTGACTTTTGTCAATGAATTTGGACCAGAGGTCGGTATTGATGGCGGTGGCATCACCAAAGAATTCCTGACCAGCGTAAGTGATGAAGGATTCAATAGCGAAAAGTACGGTTTGTTCCAAAGCAACGAAAATTATGAACTTTATCCAGCGACAAATATCGACTCACAACAATTGCGCTATCTGTGGTTTTTGGGAAAGGTGCTTGGTAAATGCCTGTATGACCACGTACTAATCGATGTGACTTTTGCCGATTTTTTTCTGAAGAAGTTGCTCAATTATTCGACAAGATTCACCTCATCAATCGATGACATGTGCAGTTTAGATCCAACTCTCTATTCTAATTTGATGAAGCTATTATCAATGAGTGCTGCCGAGATTGACGCACTGGAGTTGTCATTCGAAGTATCTGATGAGCGTGGACCGATAGAGCTTATCCCTCATGGCTCGCAGCTAAGGGTTCGAAAGGATAACGTTTTATTCTATATTGTTAAAGTTGCAGACTTCAAACTCAATCAAAGTCTTTTCAAACAAGTATTCAACTTTCATGGAGGAATGAGTATGATCATCGCTCCTCACTGGATGGAAATGTTCAACTCTGTCGAGCTACAGATGCTCATTTCAGGCAAGGGAAAAGATGTCGACTTACAAGATCTCAAGAACAACACGGAGTACGGTGGGTTTCTTCCCACTGATACCACGATCGTGTACTTTTGGCAAATTCTTGCGGAGTTTAATCGCGACGAAAGGTTCAGTTTCATTAAATTTGTCACTTCTGTACCGCGCGCTCCCTTGCAGGGATTCCGCTCTCTGGAGCCGAAGTTTGGCATCAGGAATGCCGGCTCAGAACTTGATAGATTACCCACCGCTTCTACTTGTGTGAACTTGCTCAAGCTGCCAGACTACCGGAACAAAGAGTTACTGCGACAAAAGCTCTTGTATGCAATAAATTCAGGTGCTCGTTTTGATCTGTCCTGAATTGGCTAGGCAGAAAAGAATGAAATTACGCAATTGCTTCATGGAAGAAGTAGAGTGGGGGCCGGTAGGTTTAGGTTATATCTATGAAAAAAAACCAAGTAATATGTTTTAATGCTTGCTTTGAGGGGAGGTGATGTGCCCAGTCGCATCTCTGAATCTCACTTATAAAGACGTCTGAGTGTGTAAGTATTCACATAAAGTATCCTGATCAAGTTGAATAATTTTGTTCGCCACATAATTGCATTTAGTGAAGGATATTCGCAGCCCCATTATTTGCTTTTCTCAGCATAGCGTATATTTCTCATGCACTGGATTTCTATATTCAAACGAACATGACTACTTCAATGTTGACAGAAAGTTGAGAGCATTTCTCATATAATCGTTAGAAAAAATAATTACTTTCAAACCAACTTATTAATGCCATTGCTGGCGGCAAGCCCAAGTCCAGCCAACACTGTGATTGACGTTTCCTCCAAGCGCTTAATATTCGGCATCAACTTGTTTACCACACGTGACTTAGAACGATGGTTTGTGTTCGCGATTTCTTGAGGGGCAGACAACAAAAAATAGGAGAGGAAAATAAAGTAATCGAACATTCATTACATAGGCTAGTCCTCTTCTGTAAAATAAGGTTGAACTTGATAAACAGGGTCTCCAGGGATATCGAAGACCTTTCCGGTTATTATCTGAATAATTCGGAGTTGTGAAAATATTGATTGAATACGCGGGTTTTATTTGATTTGTTTCTTTGCAGTCATAGAATTTTATCTCATTCTTATCCATATAATTTCATTCTATTCCGGCTAAATGATGAATAGCATAGCGCCGCTAGTCCTAAGCGTGATGGTTCTGTCCGGACGCTCGTATGGGCATGTCATACCCAGGAATGAAATGATACAAGATGAAGCGACCGGGGTGATGTACATGGTGGAAACCGGAAATGGATACCAGGACTTTTCGGGTCAGTTTGGGGATGACGAACTGGACATGGATATCATGGTTTTCTCGCTCATAACCATCATATTCATTTACATCTGCATATGTCTCGTCTACGTGGCTATCCGGTTTGTGGTCAAAAAGATTTTGACCAGGAACGCACGGGTTACTCTGCTGCAAGACGGTGACGAAGTAAGGCGTACAAGAAGGACAATCGAACATTTGAATGCCCGCTGGCCAAGCGCTTTAGACGACGAGGAGGCTGTAAAGGATAAGTTAGCTCGCCTATCTCCTGAGGAACAGTTTTACTACAAACAAGGAGAAGAATACATCAGGCGGAATCCGCCGTTGATTGTTCCTCACGCACTTTCCTCTCACGACCATGTTGAAGATCCAGTGATCGACGATGCCACCAGGCAATTTATCAATGAAGAGGGCGCGTACGCATGGGAATTCCAGCCCGATCCAAACTTGCCCAATGATACCATACTTGTTGAGAATAAGACCGAGGTTTCCTTTTTAAATTACAATTATGAAGCTTCTGTGTGTACCAACTTGCCAATACCTAGGATTAATCGGGTTTACTATTGTGAGTTCAAAATCTTTGAGTTAAACGCGCAGGGAGACGGTGGTCACCATCTCGGCGAAGACGAGACGATCTCTTTTGGCCTGTCGACTTTTCCGTACCCATACTTCCGGCTACCGGGCAAACATCACCACTCGGTCGCTTACGAATCTAGTGGTGCCCGTCGTTTTAATGATTCATTTGAGTTGGAACCTGAGCTAGCTTCCTTGTTCCCCCAATTAGAGAAAGGTGATGTGGTGGGTATTGGTTACAGATCGAATAGCGGCACAGTGTTCTTTACGAGAAACGGAAAAAAGCTTAAAGAAGACGCTGTTGGTGGCCACATCAAGGGTTGGAAATTTAAGTATGTCTACCCCATTGTCGGTGCCAATATCCCTTGTAAGATACATGTGAATTTTGGCACATATGGGTTTGTTTACATCGAGGCCAACGTGAAAAAGTGGGGTTACGCAAAATCTAGTGGCATGAAGTTGCCACCACCTTCCTACGAGGAGTACGGTCAGGATACGCTGCTAGAAAGTGGGTGCGAAGATGAGGTTTCTGATAACGAAAGTGTTTCCTCTGCTAACGATGGCGATATTTTGGATAGTCAAGGTCAATTGTTACCCCCACCCCCTGGTTTCGAGTTTAGTACTTCGCCTAACTCCCAAGGACACTTATCCCGTGAGCAGATAACTTTACATTCTTTGCCCATGGAACCGCCTCGTTATTCTGATGAAGAACAGGAAGGGGACCCTAAGATTGGTAAAAGCCGTCCCAGTGACAGTGGGGCCGACCGTCCATACGGAGTACCACCCTTGGTTGAAATTGACGATGAGCTTGGTGACGACGAAGAAGTAGAACGCGATTTGGACGATCTTGTTAACGGTGACAATTCCGAGGATTCTGGAAGCGAGGCGTTGGAGGACCAGCAAAATACTCAGGGAAACACCGTAACAAATCAATTCTTACAAGATTGAAACGAACGATGAAAGAGGACTGGCCAAAAGGATTACAAATTTATGATTTTTATGTTGATAACGGATTACGCCATTCGATGAACGCTGCATTTTATTTAGGAAGAGACGCCATTGTTTACTGGTATTTTATAGCAGACCCATTTGGTTCGCAAGGTTAGATAAAGTTTACTTTTTTAAACTACAGGAAAATAAAACTAAGAGTAGACAAAAGAAAAAAAAATGACATCAAAGGATATTTTCATTTTTATTTGCATTTCTACTGTTTTTTTCTATTTTACCATTTATTCCCCGCCTATTTAGAAGACTACTGTGAATATGCAATATTTATAAAACCATTACAGCACTGTACGTATAGATGAAGGTAATGAATCAGATAGTCGCGAACAACGATATGCCCTTTGTGGAAGATACCGTGAGGTTTATAGCCATTTGGTATCGTCGGTGAGCTCTGGGGGGCTCTTAAAAAAATCCGAAATGCTCTGTAGCTGCTTGTCATGAGACAAAGGTAGCAAATTCGAATCATTGTGACTAGCACTCATGTTGTTATTGCTGCTATTATGACTTCCCGCGTCGTTAACAGAAGTGTTTTCCTGTGGAATTCCCAATACATGGTCGGTGGCCTCTTCGTAATGATCGAAGAATGGCTCTTCTGAACGATGCACTGCTAAAGGCTGTGGTTCCATGATAAGTGGTGCTTGGGGTGGGTTCAGGGGAGCTGGTGGGGGTATGATTTGATTTGTGCTGTTGTAGTCTAGTATCAACGAATTCATGAAACGCAAAGAATTTTGTAGACCTTTCAATGCATGAGGTAGGTTGGAGCCACCTATGAAGGCATCGTTGACTTGACGCCCCTCAGAAAAATCCTCGCAAATGGACCACTGGTTATTCGTAGCTTCGTCTGGCGTCTCCAAGAAATATACCGCAAAATTGGGCGGCCTCGAAACGGTCAGTTTCAATTCTCCAAGCTTCTCTTCATCGTCATTGGATTTTTCATCACCAAAGGCTTCCTCCTCTTCGTCAGCATCGTGGTGGTCGTTAGAAGGACTAGGTTCTATTATATGGCTAGTCTCGAGGCTCAATGAGCAATTCACCACCGAATTAATGGGAAAGAAAATACGAAACAAAATCTTGGTGTTATTGGCCATGGCGCTGAAGAAATAATTGATTTCAAAATTTTTCTTGGATATGAGGACCATCAAATCTGTAGCATTCGACATAATTTCGTTTATAGAAATGGGAGACAAATTTGACAGGTCTTTGACAGTAGGCAAATTGGCTCTTGTTAGGGCTCCACTTTTCATTCGGTTCCAACTACCGACCGTTATGGAACAGATATCTATGAAATAGTAGTTGTTGTTGATATTAAGAGGGATGCGATCGAAAAATGTGAAATTTTCCATGGAATCATGCGAATAAAACCCATTATCGCCTCCATTATCCGCACCTTCCCTGTGACCTGCCCTATCGTCTTTTCTCAGTTTAGCCCGTCGGTTTTGGAACCATATCCTGACATTTTTTTCGGGCAAACCAGTCATTTCAGACAATTTCTTTCTACGTTGAGATGTAGGACTTGGATTCACTTCGAATTCCCTCTTTAAGATGTCCAATGCTTCGCCTCTGGCCCGCGTTCTCTTCGGTTTCCCCGATTTCTTGTCCTGCGCAGTCCGGAGGGAACTGCTAGGAAAAGACACCTGCGAATTAGACCCTTCACCTGACGTAGCAGCTGCCTGCTCGGCTGCCGGCGTCTCTATGGCTTGTTGTGTATTCTCCCCTTGATCAGCCCCCTGGTGCGACAACAGTCCAAAATCTGTATGAAAATGGGAGTCAAAATTCTCATCGTAGTGATAATCCATGCTTTAAGCACTAAAAAAACAGACCTCGACTCAATCCAGACCCAATCCAAAGTCTTCCCAGTTATATGATATGTTGCTTGATTGTTTTCCTACACCAATAACTTTTTTTTTTTTCAAACCTTGTATTGGTTAACGGTAAGTTGTTGATACTTTTGAATCAGCCGGGTCAAGCAGGAAAGAACCGTTAAAACTGACGAAAGCGAACACAATGGCAGAGGGTACATACAATAGAATAAACTAATAAGCCGAAGCTTCCTGCGTTCATAGTTTACACATGTTTACGTAGACAGCCTTGATGTTGGTGAAGTTTAGAAGACCGTATTTGCCCAGCTCTCTGCCATGACCTGACATCTTGACGCCGCCAAAGGGCATGTGAAAATCTAGGTCGTTGCTGGAGTTGATCCAAACCATGCCGGATTCGACTTCCTGTGCAAATTGATGGCATTTGTTAATGTCTTGCGAAAAAATGCCGGCCCCAAGACCGTACTGTGAGTCGTTGGCGATTCGAATTGCGTCGTCGTAGTCGCGGAAAGTCCCCACCGCAAGCACCGGGCCAAATACTTCTTCTTTGGCAATTTTGTGATGTAGCTTTACATCAGCTAGGACTGTGGGACGAACGTAGTAGCCATTTACTAGAGTGGCATCATTTGCAATTACTTCGGGAAGACCCGGACCCCCTAACACGACTCGGCAGCCCTCTTGGATAGCAGATTTGATGTGAGAGATGACTTTTTCCTGCTGAGACTTGGTGATCTGTGGGCCTAACATGGCATTCTCGTCCCAAGGCGAGCCCACGGGGAAATTGGCCTTGACGTGAATGGCCAGTTTGTCGAGGAACTTCTCATATATCGATTCCTGCACGAAACACCTAGACGTGCCCGAGCATATCTGACCCATGTTGTAAAAGATGCCAAATGCAGCCCATTTGACAGCTTCCTCAAGGTCTGCGTCTTCAAATATCACTAGCGGCGATTTCCCACCACATTCCAATGTGACCGGCTTCAAGTTGACTGACGCATGGCTCTGCACTAATTGGCCCACCCTTGTGCTACCGGTGAATGCAATCTTGTCTATTCCCAAGTGGCGTACCAGTGCGTCACCTACGGTGTCGCCTTCACCGGAAACTACGTTAAACACACCTGGTGGGAATCCTGCTTTGACAACCAATTGCGCAAAAACGAGGATGGATAAGGGCGTCTGATGGGCCGATTTGAAGACCGAGGTGTTGCCTGTGGCAATGGCTGTCCATTTCCAGCTCATCATGGACAATGGGAAGTTGAAGGGAATTATGCATCCGACGACGCCCAGCGGTTGATGCAAGGTATAGCACAATTTGCCAGGCGAGGGAGAGAACGCCTCGCCACTAGACTTGTCGATCCAGCCGGCCAAGTATGTGATAGTCTCTGCCACCGCATCGATGTCGCCACGGGCGTTTGTATGTAGCGGTTTGCCGGAGTCCAGGGATTCAACTTGGGAAAGCAATTCGGAGTTCTCCTTCACCAGCTGAGCCAGCTTGAGAAACAGATCTCTTTTTTCTGTGTTGGGTACCGATTTCCAGGGTTTGAAAGCTCTTCTAGCGGCCTCGACAGCCTTGTCCACGTCGTGGCGAGGATCAGCCGCATGTACTTGAGTGATGGGCTTGCCCGTAGCAGGATTGGTAGTCTCCAGAACAGAGCCGTTGTTTGAGGCGACAAACTCATTGTTTATAAACAGACCCAGTGGCTGCGAATATTTATCCCCTGAGGGCAATACAATTTCCTGGAATAGGGACATGCTGTGCTATTAGATAGACAGATACATTGGTGAAAGTGCTGGTTACTGATGAAAACCTCTAGGAATCCTTTTTTATAACTAATGGGAAGTGTGTCACCCAAACGGTCCAGCTTCAACAACCTAAAATGCGACGGAAACGACGGTATGTTGTCGCAATGGGAATTTACGCCTGATCCTGAGGCGAGATGAGCTTATTGAATTCCGCCACACGATAAGACAAACGAAATTTTTCACTAATCGCGGTGTATTCGCGTCAAAATCGCGGGCGGAAACCCGAGCGATGCAGGTAATTAAGAGCTAACCGAGTGGTGGTCAAAGAAAAGGTCTTCATAATTAGCAGGCTAGCTGATGATGTTGGCGGCCACAATAATCGTAAGGCATTTTAATTATTTTATATTTCTTTCTTGGTATACATGCAAGCAGGCGAGGCCATAGCGCGTGTGCTTTAATGTAAAGTAAATGCGAGTCCTTTGGCTTGCGAATACATAGTTGTGAAAAAACACTTCAGCGACAACCTCGAAGGTATGATTTGGCGAGTACTCAAAGGGCTGCTATAGCGTATTCTTAGATTTAAAGTGTGTTTGCAGAGATTGCAGCTCACACGGTATGTGCAATACCAATGTAGAGATTTCTCTCCCTCGTAGTTCGCTCCAATTGGAGCGATAGAGATGATCTGCGAGCGGTGAGTTGTAGTTTATCCTTCGCTTTGGATTCTCAACTACGTTAATGGGGATGTTCTGCACATTTCTCCATTTCCCATTACAGCTAGCTGCATTCCGGCCAAAATTGGTAGCGCCGTCGTGTAAACTCGAGAAGGCCACTCCATAAATATGCAGTTAAACCATTGTTCAAGTACCTAATTTTGCCGCTCGAGACACATCGGATTCGAAGAATTTGTATGTTTTGGGGACGTTTTCGAACCAACTCTTTTTCAAGATCCTACGAAGCAAACACTGTCTGAAGCAAACACTGGCTCAAGAAAACGCCTGAACCCCCTTGAAAGGCAAGTTCAAAAGGCGCACAGGGGGGTACAAGTGTCCTCCTCACAAGATTATCCACGGCTAAGATGACAATCGGTTGCTAGCAGAGACGTATTGCGGATCACACTAGATGTATTAATGCCCTTCTCAAACAAAACACCGACCGCCGCCATAGTAAAAAATCGTTGCCATACGACGAATAACTTCGCATGGCATAATTTGGGTTTCCGGTTTGCTTACTCCCTAAACGCCATCCCATGAAGCCGCCTTTCTTGTTTCTCAAACCATGTACTGTTGTTCACTTACTACGGGAAAGCAAAACATGGTGTGTCCTTACTGGATATTGTTGCTTTTCTTTTATTCAAGGGTGTGAAATCGGTGCAAACTGCACTAAATTATCCAGCTTCACCTGAAGTTCTCATTGCCCATCCAAGCAGTATCGCATAACAAGGATTCTTAGCTGCCGAACTCGCCTGTGAATAATTCATAGGAAGTAGATAGACTTGCAAAATCCACGAGCCTTTGCTGCTCAAAGCAAAGCAGAATTAGGTAGCCAATCAACGGGAAAGAATTCTTTCACAGACGCTGCTCAACTTCATTCATCACTTTTTTTTTCATTTATTTTTTTCAAATCCTGTATGTATATATCATTACAATCTATCGCGGTGTCTTTTAAGGGAAGCCACACAAGCCATATAAAAAGTCACTGAAAAATTGATAATCTTCGACCATTTTCGTTCGCCTTTTAAGTAAACTCTCTCTAATTATCCAATTCGAATATTGAATTCCTGTTTACTATAGCAGCAGGACTCTTCTCAATTTGTATAACCCTATGTTCACTACAATCAAAATCCCCCAGCTGGGAATCAGCTACGAGCAGCCAGTCGGCCTATTCATCAACAATGAGTTTGTCAAATCCAAAGATGGCTCTCAAATTGAGACTGTTAATCCTTCTACCGGTGAAAAGATTACTTCTTTTTATGCTGCCGGTGCTGCCGATGTGGACGCAGCAGTAAAGGCTGCAAAGCACGCCTACGATGAGGTCTGGTCCAAAACATCGCCCTCCGAAAGATCAGATCTTCTTTGGAAACTAGTTGGCTTAATTGAGCGTGATAAGAAGCTCTTGGCCGCCCTTGAGACACTCGATTCCGGTAAGCCATACCATTCCAATGCCTTGGGTGACTTGGAGCAGATCATCAGCGTCACTAAGTACTACGCGGGTGCTGCTGGCAAACTGGGGCAAGGCAAACAGATTCCAATCAGCCAAGATAAATACGCCGTTACATTTCAGGTGCCTTATGGAGTCGTAGGACAAGTTGTACCCTGGAATTATCCTCTTGCAATGGCCAGTTGGAAGATGCAAGGCTGTTTGGCGGCAGGAAACACAATTGTGATTAAACCTGCCGAGAACACTTCACTTTCGTTGCTGTACTTCGCGCAACTTCTGGTAGAGGCTGGATTTCCACCAGGCGTGGTTAATGTGATTCCTGGTCATGGTGCTGAAGCCGGCACCGCGCTAGCGTCTCATCCCAATGTCGATAAGATAGCATTCACCGGTAGTACTAACGTGGGCAAACTCGTCATGGAATGCGCTGGTAAGTCGAACTTAAAACCTGTGACATTAGAGTGTGGTGGCAAATCTCCTGCAGTAGTCTTTGATGATGCTAATATTGAGAATGCAGTGCAGTGGTGCGCCATGGGTATCTTTTATAACTCTGGTCAGAATTGTACTGCAAACTCTCGTATCTACGTGCAGGAGTCCGTCTATGACAAGTTTTTAGAGGCCTTTAAGGCTCATGCTGCCAAGGCATGGAAATTCGGTGCAAAAAGAGACCCCTTTGACGAAGACTGTACCGTGGGGCCTGTAATTTCTGAGACGCAATACAAGCGTATAAAGGGTTACATTGAGCACGGTGTCAAAGAAGAAGGATTACAGATTGAAACCATACACGACTTACCATCAGAGGCTAAGGGTTACTTTATCGAACCTACTTTTTTCACCAACGTTCCTCAAACTTCAAAACTCAATCGTGAAGAGATCTTTGGGCCAGTTGCTGTCATCTCTACCTTCAAGGACGAGTCTGAGGCTATGAAGCTCGCCAATGATACCTTCTACGGTTTGGCTTCTGCCGTCTTTACGCAGGACATCGGTATTGCTACCAGATTTGTCAGAGACATCAAGGCAGGCACTGTCTGGGTGAATTCTTCCAATGATGAAGAGGTCAATGTGCCATTTGGTGGTTTCAAGATGAGCGGAATTGGTAGAGAACTGGGTGAGGCAGGCTTAGAGGCTTATTTGCAAACCAAATCTGCCCACTTTAACTTAACTGTATAGTTTTCAATGTATAAACTCTGTAGACGCGATGAGCCGAACTTTTTGAATTAACTCCATTAAAAAAACAATGACCAATGCTGACAGGATTGAAGAAAGCCAAACATCCCTGCAGTGTCTGCGCCAGGCGCAAAGTGAAATGCGATCGGTTGATTCCATGTACCAATTGCATTAAAAGAGGACAAGAAAATGAGTGTGTTCAAGCTAGCAAAGATGCCAAAGAGACGAATAACAGCGAGCAATTATTCAAAATTTGGCCTACATATGAATACTGGGTTATTGAAATTGGATTGCTTAAATTTGAGCATTCTGACCCAGCTACTCAATCGGAAGAATATGGGTCAATTTTGAGTGAAACGCAGCTGATGATGGATTTGGTCAACGTTACGCAATCTTACAAATTACTCGATTATTCAATGGAAAAGTTGGGTTCCTTATATTTTGGTTGTTTGGCTGATATTGGCGAGATTTATGTGCGACTTGAAGATTACTGGCAACGCAGAGATGGTGATGTGCAATCTAACATTGATGAATGTTATTGGGATGCGCTACTGTGGGCCATCTTTACTCAATCTATTTACTACATGACTCCAAGCAAGTTCTCAGATATCTTTCCCGAGGAACAAGTACGAAAGACTTTAGGGCAAGAATCACCTAATTTGACCGAGTCATTACAGTCGACCTTTTTAGAAGCCTTTATGAGGTGTGTGATTACTCAACTGTATAGTGCCAATTTCATGGCGCATCCGGATATTCGCATTGTTCAAATTTACTTAGTGCTTTCCAACACTACTTTCCCCTTTACAAATAGCCTTTTAAACAACAGTCTGCTCGTACAATGCTTTCATGTAGTCAAAATGTTTCGCGTTGATGATTTCAGGCCCTTGATAAATGACAGCACAGCTATGAGGTTAACCAAGCTTACATGCGAGAAAATTTGGTACCAATTATGTTCATCAGACTATCTACAGTCCAGCCCACAAAGATCGCTTTCATTCCATTCCGAAATTTCTTCTTTGTTACAGCATGCCGCGTATTTGGAGGATCTCACTAGTATCGATGTTTATGAAAGTGAGGATCATTTCGAAGTGCTGTATTGGAAATTACTCTCTTTAGACCGCGATTTGGAACAATATTCTACTTCAACTTCAAAACCACCTTTAAGGACTTTAGATGCTGTACAAAGACAAACAGAAATATTTCACGTCAAACTCTCGAATTCCTTGGAAGAGGGTTCATTCAATTCTGAACTAGAAAAATTCCTAGCCACCTTTCTTCTGAGAAGTGTGTGTTGGAGGCTTTACGAGATGTATTTCATCTATTACAATACTTCCGAATCGATGTCCACCACTTTGCACCACGCTCAATCACTCATATCTCTATTGGTAAACAATGTGAACGCTAAAAAAAACGAATTTTTCAACAGGCATCCATTGGTACTGCGGTCTTTGTCTAGAGTGACAACTTTTTATGCGTTTGCGAACACCATTATTCAAGATGTCGAAATCGAACAAATTCTAGCCGATTTAAAGGAACTGATTTTGCATTTATCCCCAGTATTTGGACCGAAGTCTGAGAACCTAAAATTTTTGGTAGATAGATTCGAAGCATTCAAAATATTGTGGGAAAAAGTACGTACCATTGACTCTACAAACTCTTTACAGCATCCAGTTGTCAAAATAATGAAAAATGATGTGGAAAGAATTTATCAACTGTCCCATAGAAGACCACCTTTGATCAGAGGTGCTGGCTTACTGAGATCAAAGCAGCTTTTTTATAACGAAGACGGCGTAGACGATAATGGCGAAAGTAGAGACTTCAAGGTTATAGTTTCTAATTTCGAATCGGAATTTAATATAGATAGTATTATTACATGAAAATTAGCATCTTTCAAAGACTCTATACAACCCTGGGAGATTGGCAATTTCGACAATACCCTCAGCCAGCTCACGCGGGGCCAAAAAACGCCTCTTTACACATGGAAAAATTACATTGTCCAGTGTAGCTGACAATTGTTCTTTCTTGCAAGCAAGAAGAAGTCTTTCCTCCTCAGTAATGTGTGCTGGATCCAAGGTCTCGATAATTTCCGGGATGTGAAGCAATGCGATCTGCCTCATTATGCCGTTAAGACAAGATTGTTCCTCTTCCCAGTCAACTTTGGTGCCTAATCTATAAATGAAAAACGGCAGCTTATTCAAAGGTGGTGTATACCCTTTTAATAGTAATGGAAGACCCATGATTCTGACACTCTCGAACCGAAGCTCCCCACTTTTTGGTTCAGTACTGCCAGCAATATTGATCGAAAAGTATTCACTCAACATATCTTTCATATTCCATATCTTGGAAATAATCGTATGCGTAGTGGTTTTGTCGAGATTTTGAAAATGGGACAATATAGGTACCAATTCTAAGCTTTCCATATTCTCACAATGAAACTCGATAATTCCAAAATTTGCAAAATCTGTTAGACATATTTGATAGAAAAGTTCATAACACATTGCGCCATAATCTATCAAAAAAAGTTTTAAATCATGTTGTATTGCTGCCAACCTCCTTTCTTCATCTATAATACCAACGTAGCTCAAGTTAGCGAAGATATCCGTCATATCCTTGTGAGCTGAGCTGTCCACTGCTTCTCGCAGCCTTTTGATGCTCGTCAAATTGACCTCTACCCTTTCTTTTGGCACGATCGTGTAAGTATAGTTATTAACCGCTAAACTGGATAACGGAGAACTATGAACCTTTGTTGGGTCATGCTCATCTATGAGGGAGATAGTATCCCTCAAAGTTGACTCTCCCTCTAATGTGATGGGTCGCGTAGGGGTTTGCGCTACCGGAGTCGGTTGATTCCCCATAAAAGACGTAATCTTAGATTGAGACGCGTCTGTTCTCACCAGTTTATTTTCATATATCTTGAGGTTACTGCCAGTTATTGGGACTTTAGTATGCGATGGTGTATGCGGTGGTTTAGAAACACTTCCTCGAAAGCTGTGAGCCCCTTCTGATGTATCTCGAAGAGGTTGTCTGGCCAAAATAGAAGAAGTTTTAAAACTACGAGAGGAATCAATCTTGGACAGTTCTTCGTTCAGCTTGCAAGATATAGCTTCAATTATCTCTTCTTCATGTAAAAATCGAACCTCTCTCTTTGTGGGATGAATATTGACGTCTAATATTTCTGGATTCATTAATATGCTTAGGTACATGAAGGGCTTATCACCCTTGGGCAGATAGTTTGCATAAATTTGACGCAGAGCTCTGGACAGAGTATTGCATGAAACCAGTCTATTGTTAATGAAAAAAACAGGTGTCAGAGATTTTTTGAAGCTGAAATTGAAGTTACTCATCTTTCCAACTACAGCTTCGACGCCCAAGTCTTTCAACTGGCCCATCTGGAAAGAAATTAGATTTGAAGAAACCTTTGTACCAAAAACTATTCTGATTCTTTCCTCTATACTCGAAACGGCCCTCACGGTTAATGCAAATTGGGAGTCCCCAAATTTTTTGCAGGAAAACGCTATGCCTTCAGAATGGCATGAATAACGGCCAATCACGTCTAAAATTTTGCCATATTCCTCGCTCGGGGACCTTAGCGCTCGAAGCCTAGATGGCATATTGTAAAATAGATTCTCCACGAGGATCACAGTGCCATCTTTCCCAGCAACGGGCTGGGGAACTCCACTCATCTTACCTTCAGAATACGTAACTTTCCAAGCGCACTTTTCATTTGGCGTCTTTGTAGTTATAGTTAGCTTTGCAATGTGTGATATGCTAGCCAGTGCTTCGCCTCTAAATCCATAGGTTGCAATACTATCCAAATCCTCAAACTTGCTAAGCTTGGAAGTGGTGAATCGCTGACAGAGTATTGGCAAATCGTCCTTATTGATACCTGATCCATTATCAGCGATTTGCAGCAGCTTAATACCACCCTCTCGCACCAAAATATCAAGCGATGAGGCGCCAGCATCAATTGAATTCTCCATCATTTCTTTGAGGGCATTTACAGGAGATATGATGATCTCACCTGCTGCTATTTTATTGACCACTGATGGATCCAGTGGTTTAATCTTATTCACCATCGTGGCCTAGGCCGCTTTCACTCAGCTTGATGTTCTGATTGTTTAGCTGTCTAAAAGTACATGCTTGTTCACGCGAAGTGAAAAAAAAAGCTACTAGTTTTAAAAGTAGTGACTACCAAGCATTTACCTGGCTTGACGTGCTGCGCAATAGATGCACTACGTTGAGGTCCGTTGAGTGAAAGCATACTGATTATGGCTTTAAGTGATGGGAAAAGAGCTCGTGGATCCCAAAATGACAGCACCACAGAGAAGAGGCCAAGAATACCTGTAGAGCATGCGGGAGAAGCGGTAGCAGATGTTGAATTTGAAGTCTTACAAGGCTACAGGAAATTCGCGGAGGCTGTGGCAGAAGACAGGGCTAAAATGGCCCGCACTGGTGACATTGACATTGCTTTGAAAAATCTGGATACTGTGGATACTTTGTTTGCCCAAGTCGCCGGTACCAAAAATAACGGACTTTTTGCTCATGATGCTCGAGCTATGTTAACTATCAGCGAATTGGCTCAAATTAGTGTAAGGAATCTGAAATTTGATAACAACAAAACTTTAGTAAGCCTGGATGACATTCTAAACAGTTTGAAAAAATACATGCTTCGTGATTATTTTGAACTTAATGGCATTTCAGAAGGTGTAGTAGCATCCACGGTTCCAGAAGTTGTGGACGAAGAAATAGATGATGGAGAAGAACAGAACGATGAGCAAGAGAAAGAGGGAGTGGAAGAAGAAGACCAAATTCAAGGCGACAGATTCAGACAAAGAGAACTAAGAAAAGCTCAATTGCAACATTTTACCAGTTACTGCCAATTCGAACAATTTAACTGGTTTAAATTAGGCGGACTTTTCAATAATTTGAGCAAAAACGCGACCACAGTGGACCATCTGTTGGGACCATTTTCCGTGCAGAAGAAAGTTCGAGCACCAGTAGTGCGAAGGGAGCAGGACGTTGTTGGGGCGGTCACAACGGCTGACAGGATTACTCAAAGCTCGCTAAGCTCGCCGGAACAAGTGACAACGCCGGAGCAAGTAAAACGGCTGTTCAAGATTTTGGCACGCAAGAATGGAAAGCAGCAGATCAACATGTTCAAATTTGTGATAAACCCAAAATCCTTCGCTAAAACTGTAGAGAATCTGTTTTACGTAAGTTTTCTGATAAAAGAAGGACGTGTGGTGCTGGAGGAAGACCCAGAGGGATTTCCTGGCATTCGAATCAAAGAGGGATTGCCGACAGATCCCAGAGCCAAAGAGATCGAAAGTCAAAAGAGACGTGAAGCCCATCAAAACCATATAATATTCCAAATTGATGTACCGACCTGGAAGAAGCTGATAGAAAGGTTCGATATACGAACTGCGTTCGTGGATTAAGTTATATCTTACCTACCTTAATGCATAACATTTACAAGATTCTTTAGTTTTGTTTCCAACCTTGGATATCAAGCAGCTCCGTGAGAGGCCACTTGTGGACTGGCAAAATATCCAAGCCTGTCGTTAGGCCGTTTTCGAATAACTCTATACCCGCCCACCCTATCATGACGGCATTGTCAGAACACAGACCCAGCGGAGGGTAGTAAAAAGATTCAAAATGAGGTGACAGATTAGTCTCAAGTAGCTCTCTTAGCCTTTTATTAGCACCGACACCGCCAGAGCAGACAAAACTTTTCACATTGGCGAAATTCTCGGGATTCAACTTGATGACGAGCTTAAGTTTTGTGATTATATGGCAAAAGATTGCCTCCTGGATTTGGTATGCCATAGAACTTAACTCTTCCTTGCTATACGCTCCAAGAGGTCTAACCAGGCTTTTTCTCACGGCAGTGATAAAGGGTGCAAAGGAAAAGGCTTGTAAATTAACTCTAGTGGACTTGTTTTTAAGTGGATCGGGCAATTTCATTGCCACATTCTCCCCTTTCGTCGGTGTTTGGTCGATGAATTTTTCCATCTCCCGGGCAATCATAATACCTCTTATGCCAATCTCTCTACCACATTTATCTAGTGAATCCCCTACTGCTACATCCAATGTATCGCACAGAATTTCATGATCCGTAACTCCCTTGGAGAGTACAAAAACAGTGTGACCCCCGCTAACCAATAGACTCACAAAAGGATAACGAGGGCTCTGTCCATTGGATTGCATTCTCGGTATCAGCAAATGTCCCAACATATGGTGAATCCCCACGAAAGGTTTCTGCCAAGCTATAGCGAGACCCTTCGCGAAATCTAACCCTCCAGAGAGAGAACCAGGCATTCCAGGACCTCTTGTGACGCAAACAAGATCTATGGAGGGCATGCCCGCCATTTGAAGTGCTCGTTGAGTAACAGGCCCAATCTGCCGCTGGTGGTGCAGATGTGCCTTTGTAGGGATGATACCACCGGCAGCAGTACTATTAAGCGTCTCCTTTAAATGAACTAGTATTTCTGGTGGTTCTGATCTCGATCTCCTGTCCAGAATAGCTACACAAGTATCGTCGCATGAAGTTTCAATGGCCAAAAGTTTGTAGCAGCGTTTAAGGCGGATTTGCGAACCACCTAGGTTTTTCCAATAGCTAAACATGGCCCGAGGATTCCACGCCACTTATAATAGACCCTTGAAAGGGCTTCGAGTGGTCAGCTTTACAGATTTTCATCACAGACCACCAGTTATATCTTTTTTATTTTATTTGTTTTTTTTTTTTTTTTAATTTTTTTTTTTTATTTTTTAAGCACATTGACTGAACAGCTTGAAAACTAGTTCCAGCTAAACGCTTTACGGGGGTTTAAGAGTAGAAAAGCCCAAGTACAAGCCTCGAAATTATCTTCGTGGGCTCCAGCAAGTGCTCATTTACGTTTGAGCACCCCCAGAACTCTAAACATTTCTTCTGGCGTTATTTGCTCGAATTCGTGATAGATCGAGGATTCGGCGCTCAGACTATTACATAGCTCGGCTGATAAACATAAGCTCGAGCTTATTTTCCTGAAGCTATATTCATTATTTCAGGATTATGTGGTCTTTTACTTCTTCACTGCCGATTGTTCATGCTCCCCACCATCAGATCCCAAACGGAGCGTCCCCTCCAGGTGCTGGAAACGTTGGTGATGGCGCTGGTGAAATGGGACCACCAAACTTCGATGATGAAATGGAAGCTACCAACAGTCCCATTTCTCACTGTATCTTTGCTGGTGGACTTGGTGGCGCAATTGGTGATAGTTTAATGTACTCCTTGGATACCGTCAAAACAAGGCAGCAAGGTGCACCCAGAGTCTACCACAACATGTGGATCGCTTCTCGTACCATTTACCTCGAGGAAGGTATTATGCGTGGTCTTTATGGGGGCTACACTGCGGCAATGCTGGGCTCTTTTCCCAGCGCAGCCATCTTCTTTGGAACTTACGAATATTCGAAGAGAAAAATGATCAATGAATGGGGTGTGAACGACACTTTGACTCACTTGTTTGCTGGATTTTTAGGTGATTTGGTGTCGAGTTTTATCTATGTTCCCTCCGAAGTGCTCAAAACGAGGTTACAACTACAAGGTCAATACAATAACGCACATTTTGACTCAGGTTACAATTACAGAAACTTGCGAAATTGTATATCCACGGTAATCAAAAAGGAAGGTCCGGAGGCTCTTTTATTTGGTTACAAGGCTACGTTAGCTAGAGATCTGCCCTTCAGTGCTCTACAATTGGCATTTTATGAAAAATTCAGAGAAGCGGCGTTCAGAATTGAGGGCAAGGAATGGGGTAAAAACCAATTATCTATTACAAGTGAAATGGCTACAGGTGCACTTGCAGGAGCAGTTGCTGGTGTACTAACCACGCCACTGGATGTCATAAAGACTCGTGTGCAAACACAACAGAATGTTCCATCAGGTACCGGTGTCAGACCAGCGAACCTCTCCAACTCTCTTCTCTCAAGTTTGAAAACCGTGTACAAACTAGAGGGCCTTTTGGGTTTCTTTAGCGGTGTGGGACCCCGATGCATATGGACAAGTATACAAAGCAGCATTATGCTCTTTTTGTATCAGTACACTTTGAGAGGTATGAACGACATGTTTCCTTCCAATGAAAGACTAGTTTAAACTAGTGAAAACCATCAGCATTTGCATGGATAGCCGATTGCCATCTTGCCATGAATAAATAAGTAAATATATTCCCATGTGTAAATAGTATATCCCTTGTTGTCAGGGGTTGAAATAACACGAAAACATGCAACGAGGAGTTGGTACTAACCAAAATGGACCGCGAAGAATCATCCAGGTGTGATGAATGCTCGAGAAAACCCTCCTTCAGAGCCTGTAGAAGTTAATTTACCGCTTCTTGGTTTGTTCAACTTTAACTTCTCAACAATTCCCGAGAGGCAAATAAATAAAAAAAAAAAAAAGGGCAGAGCTTGTGAAATCTGAAGAAAGTTTAACAACATCTTCTACTGCGGATCAGCAATAGAGCTAATCAAAGGCCCAAGGTAGCTTGCAATGCAGTACGTGGAGCGGGCTATTGGATCTGTTTCAAAAACATGGTCTTCTATAAACCCGGCGACGCTTTCGGGTGCTATAGATGTTATTGTGGTTGAACATCCTGATGGGACTTTGGCATGCTCTCCCTTCCACGTAAGATTTGGAAAATTTCAAATTTTGAAGCCCTCACAAAAGAAAGTGGAAGTCATAGTAAATGGCAAGTCTACCAACATCCCTATGAAATTGGGAGACTCCGGGGAGGCTTACTTTGTCTTCGAGACTAGCGTTGATGTGCAAGGCATACCGGAGGAATTGCTCTCATCCCCCGTGATGAGTGCCACCAGCAGTCCGCCTCAGTCACCGCAGCATTCTGACGAAGGCAAAGAAGATGAGAAGCTTGGAAGCAAGAAGTTAGAGGAGCCTGATTTCTTGGATATAAATGATTCCACCACGAATACAGATACCCAGGTGGCACATGGCGATGAAGGAATACTCCCGATGTCTAGGACCAAGACATTTCAAGAAAAGCTCAATAGAAGGCTCACGCAGATACACATCCCCAGCAAGCTAGATAACAATGGCGATCTGCTTCTGGACATGGAGGGTTACAAGCCGAATAAAGATAAAGTACATGACACTGATAACCAACTGAAGCAGCTGCTCAAAGATGAGCTTGGCAGTGACATGGATATTTCCGGATTTGTCAAAGAGGATGCTAATGGAAACATTCGAATTGTTAATCCCTACGAAGATCACCACCATAATCACAGCCAATACCCAGTTTCGCCCCCGGAATCACCTCCAATGACAGCTAATGAATCAAGTTTAAATTTAGATTCCTCGGGAGATTCTTCAACTCTTTCAGGGTTCACCTCTACCACGACAGATGGTGAGACAAATCAAGGTTCCAAAGAGGTAAATAGTGCATCGGATGGGAAATTCTTTATCAAGACCCTGAGGCTTTCTAGCGAGCAATTGCAATGTTTGGACCTGAAATACGGAGAGAACGATTTGGCGTTCTCCGTGGACCAAGGAAGGGCGTCAGTGACCTCCAAGCTCTTTGTCTGGAGGTGGAATATGCCGATAGTTATAAGTGATATTGATGGCACAATTACAAAATCTGACGCTCTTGGACATGTCATGACAATGTTTGGCAAGGATTGGACTCACATTGGGGTTGCCAAGCTCTTCTCGGAGATCTCGAAAAATGGCTACAATATCATGTACTTAACTGCTAGAAGCACGGGCCAAGCAGATTCCACACGAAGCTATCTAAGATCCATCTTACAGAACGGGAACCGGCTTCCAGTTGGGCCTGTGATACTATCCCCTGATAGAACGATAGCCGCCCTAAGGCGCGAGGTTATTCTCAAGAAACCTGAAGTTTTCAAGATTGCATGTCTGAACGACATGCGATCGCTTTATTTTGATAAGATCCTCACCGTAAGGGAGGAGAAGGAAGAGAAGAAGCATGAAAAGGAACAGGAGACCCAAGCGCTGGAGGAAGAAAAAATAGCGCCAGAGGAAGTGGAGGAGAAGCCTACGCCCTTCTTTGCAGGATTCGGCAACCGGATCACGGATGCGTTGTCCTATAGAACGGTGGGCATTCCTAGTTCGCGGATTTTCACCATTAATCCCGACGGAGAGGTCCACATGGAGCTATTGGAGTTGGCGGGCTACAAGAGTTCTTACGTATTTATCAATGAACTCGTGGACCACTTCTTCCCGCCAGTGGCCAACGACGACGAGGAGAGGAGCATCCGGTCGGTGGGACCTGGGTCGCCTGTGAACCGTTCCGTGGATGCTGAAAACAACGTAGAGAGTAACATCTACATGCGAAGCAAGCAGGAGGAAAAATTCACGGATGTGAATTTCTGGCGGGAGCCGCTTCTTGACATCGACCAACTCTCGGACGTTAGTCAAGAAGACAGCGACCACGAGGAAAGCGAGAACGACAAGGACCAGTCACTTGACCAGATCCTTCTGTCGCCTGTAAGAAACCATTGGCCTTCGGGCTCTAACGATGAGAGCTCCGATGACGACGCAAGTCTCGGTGGGACTTCGTTGTTCCAGACTACTTCAAACGACAAGCTGGAAGAAGAAAACCACTACACGCCACAGCTACACACGCCAAGTAAAAGACATCGTGCACCTACAAGGGAGGAGATAGGGAAACAGATATATCTGGAGCTGGGCTCCCCACTGAGCCCGCCACAGGTGCTGGAAACCGCCAGGGAGCAACTTGACACGCCGCCTCTCACACTCCCCCCCACGGCATCACCCATCGCACCCAGCACAGCTCCTTCGGCCGTCCCTTTCACGAGAACGGGCTTCACGGCGAATTCCGCTGACAAACTCGCGAGGGAACCTGTTAGCGAGCCATCCTCCGTGCTTCACACGAGCGGTCGGTCCAGTGACCTCGACGATGGCCTGGAGGACGAATTCGATGAAGACGAATTTACATAGTGTCTAGCATTCTGTCACTTGCATCCTGCAGTCTAAAATAAGAAAAAAAAACCGCGTTATTACCTTACGTAGTTTAACGTCATCATGTATTGCTATCACTTGGGCCATTACACTGCATCGACCTGTAGATCGGTAACACAATTTGTAAATCGGTAGCACACTTTGTAAATCGGTTCCGCACTTTGTAAATCGGTTCTATTGCTTTCCAACCTTTAGAGTATTGGGTACCGTGCAATTCAAAGCACTGAAAATGCCCTACCGTTAGTGGTAAGACTGACAACTTTTTAAAAAAAAAAAAAAGTCTTGGCGAAGAATAGGCACTTCCACGAGCAGAGCAAATGCAACAGAGTATCACCACAAGGAGATAGCCGGTGCCTGGAGAGGAATGGTGGAGGTAGGAAACTCTCGAAGAAATGACGAGTAGGGTTTCCAAGTTAGTACTAAGTTATCAGCTGCAATTATAATCGCTAAATTCCTTTGGTCGAGCTGTAAAGTATATCGTCGGGCAGGATGCCATCAGAGTCTTACCAGGAGGGACTGCGGGAAGAGAGGCTAAGCCAGAGGGTAGTCTCTGACGCAAACGCTAGGAATTCGAGGCAGCTGCTGCATGCGCATGTGTACAACTACCTGGTGAAAAACGGTCACTACGCTACTGCACGGCAGTTTCTGCGAGAGGCAGACGTTCCACTAGAGGAAGTGTCTGATGCAGAGGCTGTCGCCGCCGGACGGCAACCAGCAGGCCTGCTCCCAGTGCAATTGATGGCGGACGCAGACGAGACGCTGTTGCTGGAGTGGTGGAACTGCTTCTGCAGGTTACGGGATGACGTTGACAGCACTTCGATGGAGGAGCTGTCTAGCCTGCAGATGGAGGAGATGCCCGTACCGCTCTTGCCCAACGGCCATCACGGTAGCCGATCGGATCAACCCCATGGAGACGATCACGGTTCCGGAGAATCGTAGTTGTCGCTCGCACTCATTTATTACATACAGTCATAGATTTATATATTTAAAATATTCCAAGGCAAGCAGTACACTTACGAAGCTGTCAACGGGATTTGAATGCTACCCAAATTCGCCGCTTCTAATGCACCGCGATCTACAGACAGAGGTCTTGAACGGGCTACCTAACCCCTGCATGGATACTCAAGCTTACAAGATTCTCTAAGATATACCCCAACATCTAATACTATGCTTTTTCCTGTTCATAATTCCGTCTTTCATCTCATTAGTATTTTTCTTCTATACCAAATTGAACTTTTTGCCTCATCATTCCATATTGTAAAGCAAGAGATCAATTTTCTGACAATATAAAAGAAGGTTAATTCGAAAGACCTGAATATCGTAGCCAAGCTAGACTTGATTCAAAATACTGTACACTTTTTTTTTTTATGCCACTCTGCTGGACAACTTATGAAACGATGGATACTCATAATAGCCGACATGATCGCTGCTAATAGAGCAGAGTCTATGAATTAACAGCCACATTCGCTGGCTTTACCTGCCATTATATTACGGGCGGTTCCTTTTCGTTATACCGTAGAGTCTCAAAGTCACGTCTACTTGAGCAAGGATAATAGCATGAATCCATATACAATCAAATCAGTCAAGTTACTATGGTTTCGTGGTCTAGTTGGTTATGGCATCTGCTTAACACGCAGAACGTCCCCAGTTCGATCCTGGGCGAAATCATGACTTGTTTTTTTTTCCACCGCCTTTTTGTGGAAAATTTTCAAGCATGTTTTTGTTTACCATTACGTTTTTCGAACTGATTTGATCTCGAGATGAGCTCGGTATGAGCACAGTAAGCTGTACAGATCAGGAAAGCCCTCGAACGCCGTTTCTTGAGACTCTTTCAGCCGGGGGATTCTGTCTCACCCCACTTCAATCGCTAGTCGGTTTTGTTAAGCCTCTTCTCAAAGCTTGTATCTGCACCTCTCGTAATGGGGACTAGGAGCATTGCGGCTCACGAGATGAGCAAGAGTGTCGAGTCTTCACTACCGGAGCCAATATTTGGTACGAAGCCATTTGCATCCTCTGTGGAGACGCTGTTGGAGGAGACTACACCTCTACCTCTGCCGCAGGTCTGCTATAAGTGCGGCAAGATGTCACCTACGTGGACCGATTCTCACGTCTCTTCGCCTACCGTGGTAAACGAAAGAGCTGGTACACTACAGCAAAGTGCTGAAGTAGGCGATTTCTGGACTGCAGCGGTGCAAAAAGTTTTCCGTGAGCTGCCGTTCCACTCCAACAGCTTGTTTTTGGAAGAGTTCCACTATGCAGTTGTATCATCTGACTTGCTTGGCGACTCGAGCCGATGGAAGTTTTCCGACACTGTGAATAATCCAGACCAGCAGGATGAGTCTTGGGGCTCCCCACTCCAGTTCCACATCAATTCACCGAATAAGTTCAGTTCGACCAAATACGGACGTATGAAGAGCACTTCGATTAACAGGTTTTGTTTGAAGAGTCGTTTCCAATATATGACCACATTCTTCTACGTACGGAAGACTCTAGGGCATTTAAAACGTGTGAGGGGTCCCAGAAGACGAATACTGGCTACTCTACTAATCGTGCTTCGTTTGATGTTTAGGCAAGAATATCTAAAGGCTCGATATACAAAGCATAAGGCGCTCGCGACGTTGAAATCGATTTTATGTTCCCTGAAAAGGCTTGGTCTTTTGCAAAGCAACTATTTTGCCGCCTCCAAGGAAGCGTGGAGCCAGTCTTCAACGCGCATTCGGGCAGTAATGACAGATCTCCTAAATTCGAGCCTTGATTTACTCTACTATAGTATGGAGAACGTCACGAAGGAGCTGTTGCCGGTATGTGACACAGCGGAACTGTCCAAATACTGCGGCATCTACGACGTTGCCCTCCCAGATCTGTTCTACAGGCTCACAGAACCAGCAGCCGATGTAGATTCCCGCATGGCGAGAGTCAAAGTCATGAGAAAATTCATGCTGTGTTGTTTGCTTTCACAGAACCATGAAAGGCTGGTGTGCGACCTGCCTATGTGCAATTTGTTGCGCAAGATCTTTTCCAATTGTATCTCGAATCAGAACCCGCACATCAATGAACTGGATAGGCTCAAGCTGGTGACGTCTAACTTGCAAGAGCTGCAAAATTTGACTCTCTCGTTGACTACCTCCATGCTCAAACACACTGAGCTGCTCAACCTCCGCGGAGGTTCAACGGGACAGGAGCAGCTTACGAAACGATATAGTAAATTATATCTGCCGCGAAATGACAATGTCATACGAACACAGTCATCTGTCCCCGGTACTAATCCTCATAAATTATCTACCACTCTGCATAGCTTAAGAGACTTGGAAAGATTGTTGATAGTTTCCAATGAGGATACAGCAGCCAATGAGCTCAGTACCAAGCTCATTAGGAGAAAACTAACGGAATTATTAGGCATATGGCAAGACGGTTGTGATGTTGAAATATACAAAAAACAACAACGTTCTTCTGTCAATAAATATGGCAACCGCGGATTATCACTGGATGTGGTGAAAAATCCCATTGACGTCAATCTTGCATGTGGCAGGCCACGAAAACCACCAAAACTTGATGACGAAATAGACATTACGAATGTCGAGGATGAACCGTCAGATATGGAGCTAGACTCTGATTATGAAGACTTTAGGACAGCACCAGTAGCCGCGAGATACGAAGGCAACGAAAGCGGTGATGACAATGTAAATCATAACGACGACTACACAGACTACGACGAAACTATGAGAAAACATAGATCCTCGGAAAGAACATTCATTGACTATCAAACAGAGAGATTTAGGGGGCTATCTGATAAGGAACTCAAGGATAAGTTAGCAGAAGGTATCTTGAAATTTGCCGAAGAAAATAGGCAAGGTAGACAAAAGTTGAGAACCCAAAAATCGTTTGAACTACTACGACAGCGCAAAAGTAGCCACTGGACGACCTTGGGTACTCTACGACAAATTTCGTCTGCTTCAGAATTGACTTTGAAGAACTCTATTCTCAATCATAAGATTTCTTCTGAAGAAACGATCCCGATATTTTACGAACTTCAAGAAATCATGGATAAATAATTGTACTATTTATATATATATATATATATTAATTTTTCAACAGTATGGACTGTGTTTATCCTAAAATTAATCCATCCCTGTCAAATTTTTGATCTTTGAACTGGCATAAGTTCTCACCAGCGTAACTCAATTTGCTAGATACTTCGACATGAACACCATCCTTCACATGTGCACCAGCTGCCCTTAATCTGGAGGTACCTAATTCTAAGTATGCAGCTTTACTTGTCTCTGGGTTATCATTAGCACTGCCAGAGGCATTCTTTAGGGGTGAGAACTCTTGGGCTCTGTCGACTTCCAGGCAACCAAATTTGGTCAATGGGACAGAGGGAAAAACATCAAAGATGAATTGTTCTAACTTGATACCATTGGGTTCCGTAGGCTTGATGTATTGGCCGGTTTTATTATCGTAAATGGGAATTTTCTTTTTAGCAATGTGATAGGGCATGTTCTCACACCAGCGGTCAAGCTCACGTTTCAAAAGCTCTACAGAGTAATAATGATTGACAATGTTCGCAGCACGAAGCTTTAAGAGACCATTTTCATCTCTCTCGGTCGCTAGCTCTGGTGATATCTCGGAGTATTCAATTACGCAGGGCTTACCATCCTTTGTTGCTATTAGGCCTACCGACTCGTGTGCGTCCCTCTTTCTAACTGCTTTGGTAGCTAAATCAAACTTGTGTTTAATGGAAAAACCAATAAAAACAGGGTCCGCCAATTTTGATAAAACATTATCCACACAATACATGTATAAGTGCTTGATGCCCCTTTTCTCAAAATCTTGCAACAGGTTGTTGTCCTTAATTGCGCGGTACAATCCACCGTTACCATCTGGAGACTCCACTAAATCAGTAGGAGTACTTAGCAAAAGCTTTTCACCTTTCAGATCCAGCGCTGGCAAAGTACCTTGGCTAAAGAAAGTCACTTGAGATGGTTCCAGCCCGAAATACTTGTGCTTTTCGAAAAATTCCTGAGTGGGTTTATGAGTGGGCTTGGAGGTCATCACATACCATGAAATGGGGAGTTGAGCATTAGCCAGTTTTTGCAAGCTGAGAATTTTCTCCGCCTGGATCTGAAATAAAGATTTGTGAGATGGCAATCCAATATCGAAACAACCTTTGGGTGCAGAAGAGCCCAATCTTGTACCTTGTCCTCCAGCCATCAATATGACTGCTACTTGGCCTTCTTTTACCGCTTTCAATCCCAGTTCGCCATAACTTTGCTGAGCATTGGGGTTGTCAATGACAGACTGATAAGATGTATCAGGTAGGGCTTCTATAGCTCCGGGTTGCTTGGAAATTTCAGCAGCCTGTTCGATTGCACGTTTGCAGTCGGCTATTAACTGCTGAGGGGCCACCCTCCTAGAAGCAGACTCTAAATTGTTCATATATTTCTTCTGATCACTTTCACTTAACATGTCGAAATGATCAAAAAGCTGGGATTGCCCTGCTGCTTTATAAACATCTATAACAGTCATGGTCAACTAGAGAACTGGGGAACACGCAAATGGATGCAACTGTTATCTGGGAAGCTTAGCTTTTATATGAAGAAGTTCGGCTTTGAAAAACATGTCTTGAATTCTATAAGCGAAGTTTCCGAAGAAACCTAGACGGACTATGAATTAAGTAGTGTCAGCACCACGTCTTCAATATTGAATATCTTGAAAGCACTGGTACGATTAGAGCTTTAAAGCTCATAGCAAGAGAGGATGGCAGAATTTACTGCCAAGAGGAGAAGGGCTGCCTCTCTGCGAACTCAAATGTTCAATAAGCACATGTACGACATGTTCAATGGAATAGATCAAACAGTCGAGCTTGCAAATGTCAGTGAAACCGAGGGCAATGAGGACGACGCAATGGAGATCGAGGAGGAAGATTATGAAGAGGAAAGGGACGATAGAAGGACTAATTTATTTACAAGAGTGATAGAAACTTTATTAGACAATCAACGCATCATCCGTACAAAACACGGCAGACAAATCCCAATTGCTTTGGACCATGATACAACGGAATACAGTCAATACACTTACAGAGACAGTATGCTCCTGATAGACGAGAGAACCAACCGACCCTATATCAAGAATCGTATCAGCTCTTCGAGGTATACCGTTTGCTCTTTTTTTACAAGACAAATATATTCTCAATTGTCCAAACTAGCCAATACATATTTTCTTCTGCTTATGATCGTAATTGCTAATTGGCCTGCCACGAATTTCTATACCGTGATTGCCCCATTTTGTGTATCCGTAGGCATTTCTATAGCCAAAGAAGCCTACGATGTTTTCAAAAGGGATCGCATGAATAGAGAAGAAAATGGAAGGTATGTCAAAGTTCTTACAAAACCAAGTCGAAATGAGCACAGTGATTCACGTCGATTTACCAGAGAAGCCATCAAATTTACGGAATTTAATGGCAAGAAGAATAATCCGACACGTACTAAATTGGATACGAGGTTTAACAATTTTGATTTGCTTTTTGAGCATCATGGAGTTAGGATAGAATGGAAAAAGTGGGAAGACTTGACTGTTGGTGATTTTGTTCTTTTAAATCAAGATGATTGGGTTCCAGCCGATTTACTTCTTTTGACAACTGATGGCAATAACGGTAAGTGCTTTATAGATACTATGGCTCTCGATGGCGAAATTGATCTCAAAATTCGACAGCCACACTCAAAATTGAACAAATTAGCGCGCGCTGCATCTGGGTTAGCTAACATCAATGCGAAGGTTACTGTTGAAGATCCTAACATCAACCTGAAAAACTTTGAAGGTAGTTTAGTATTAGAGTATGATCAAAACAGTCCTGGCATTAAATATCCTTTAACTTTGGATAACGTCATATTTCGTGGAAGCATACTAAGAAACACAGCAAATACTGTTGGTATGATTGTTTTCACTGGCGAAGAGACCAAAGTGAGAATAAATGGTATCAAAAATGGAAGATTCGTGGCACCCAAGCTACAATGGAAGATAAATTTGCTTGTTGTGTTTATGCCGATTGTTCTGACAGCAATCACGCTAATTTCTTATTTCGCTCATATTATCAATAAGAGACAATATATTGGCAAAGACATATGGCAATTCATCCAACAAGAATTTGAGACTGCCCCAAAGATTCTGTCTTTTATCATGACATCCAATGCCATTATCCCATCATGTTTTTATATTGGCATAGAAATTATCAAAATTGTTCAGACTAAGTTGATGGAAGGAGACATTGATATGTATGATCAGGAGACGAAGAAGCCTTGTGAGGCGAGAACAGCAACAGATTTGGAGAAATTGGGGCAAGTGTCGTATATTTTCAGCGATAAAAGTGGGACACTAACAGAGAATAAAATGCTGCTTCGTAAATTTTCGGTGTGCGGCACCTCTTGGATTCACAACGTGGAGTTTAATGGCAATGTAGATGATGTGTCGATCTTCAAGTCCAGAAATGATTTTGACACTGCTTTATTGGGTAAACCTTGCCACGATGAAGATATCGAATCGAAAAGGAGTCTTGATTATGGAGAAGGGAATTCAGTGAAAAACAGGGGAAATTCGGCTGGTATTTATTCAGGGAGGTCAAGCATCAGATCTCTTGCTGGTAAGGAGAGCCATGATATGACTTGTGGTTTAAATGCAAAAAGGCCCCATAATTTAAAAAGTTCGTGCGACTTGGTCAAGTACATCCAAACTCATCCTTATACCGTTTTTGCCGAGAAGGCAAAATTTTTTATCCTCTCTGTGGCCCTGTGCCACAGCTGTGTACCTAGTACATGTCGTGCTAGCAGTCAGGGAAATGATGCGGTGGAATATCAGTCCACATCTCCAGACGAATTGGCATTGGTGAAAGCGGCGAGAGATCTTGGCTATATGCTATCGAATAAAAATGGAAAGATTTTGACAATCAGAAGCTTCCCACATGGCTTTGATAGAGATCCACAAATGGATGACTATGAAATACTGGAAACCATCGATTTCAACTCTGATCGAAAGAGAATGTCAGTGATAATAAAAATGCCCAACATACTGGACAAAGTATTACTTATTTGTAAGGGGGCCGATAGTGTGATATTACAAAGGCTGTCAAATTACGAGATCATGCATCAAAAACTGGGAGAATTTCATGCGGCTGCAAAGAAGCGAAAAGACGCTGAAGCAGAAGTGGTCATGCAACAAAAAAAATCTTTGCAACTGTTAGTTGATGACGATGCTAACCGCAGTTTATTTTCATATCTATCCAGTGATGTCAAGGTAGGCCTCTCTTTAACATCTCTGGAAGAAAGCAAGTCAAAAAAGAAAAAGCGTTCTGTATGCTATCCAATTGGATCTATGGATAAGTTTTTGGGCGTGATTGAGTACACAGAAGAAGAAGTCGATGATATCATTCTAGATAGTAGGAAGGCCCTCTGGCAGCAACAATCCACAAGGAACGGTCATATACCCTCGCCCATACCTTCTAAGCACCAGCCAATAGATGCAGAAACCTTTGAGAAACAGCAATTGGATGCTGCTGATAGTGAAACGGAAATGCTACACTATATTGGTAATGAACAGATTATTACAGACGAAGAATACTTGGTAGAAAAAACACTCCAAGCCATAGATGAATTTTCCAATGAAGGTCTCCGAACGTTCCTCTACGGATACAAGTGGGTCAATATGCCAGAATATATGAAATGGAAAGGACGTTACCACGCAGCTGTGGACTCTATTTCAAACCCCGGTAGAACATTAGATATCATTGCTGAGGCCGAAGCAAATTTAAAACTGCTTGGTGCTACAGCGATTGAAGATAAATTGCAGGACGGTGTAGCAGAGTCGATTGAAAAAATCAAACGGGCGGGCATAATAGTATGGATGCTAACGGGAGACAAAATGGAAACGGCAATAAACGTCGGATATGCCTGCAAATTGATCTATGACTACACCACACTAATCATCCTAAGAAGAGATGATGAAGATATTATTTCCAAAATGAGCATAATTACACAAGAGCTCGATTGCGGTAACATTGCCCATTGCGTTGTGGTTATTGATGGGGCCACTTTAACAGTTTTTGAAAATAATTGCATTTTCATGTCTGTGTTTCTTGAACTCGCTACCAAGACAAACTCTGTCATATGTTGTCGTACATCACCTGCTCAAAAATCAATGCTTGTGGCCAAAGTCAAAAGCTTCAATAGGGATTTAGTTACACTTGCAATTGGTGATGGTGCGAATGATGTGGCAATGATGCAGTCGGCTGATATCGGGGTTGCAATCATAGGGAAAGAAGTCCATCAGGCATCAAATTCGTCGGACTATTCTATCGCTCAATTCCGCTTTTTAGACAAAATGTTGCTTGTACACGGACGCTACAATTATCTTCGTATTTCGAAATTTCTGCTGTGCACTTTTTACAAAGAGCTTGCATTTTACGTTACACAAATAATCTTTCAAAGGTATACCATATTTGCGGGTTCTACTATCTATGATTTGAGCAGCTGGCCGATCTACAATGCTCTATTATTCATGTCATTGACCGTGCTGTGCATTGGTATGTTTGAAAAGGACTTGAGGCCTATGACACTACTTATGGTGCCTGAACTTTATTCGGCTGGTCAATTAAGACAAGCACTAAGCTTGGCCCCTATTAGCAGATGGGTGATATTGGGTACTTTAAACTCGTTTCTCGTTTCTTTGCTTTTCTCATTTCTGAATGTGGTGACTTGGGGTGAAACTGTTTCAAGCTAACATGTTAGATGCAGTGGAAGACTTAAATTACATTACCATGGTAATATTTGCAGATATGAGATGTGAACTGATTGAAATCCACAGCAAAGAATTGGATAGTAGTTCCCTCAGCAGCGATTTCGAATCGAATGGTTTGGTATAGCTACTTACTGCCTTTTCTACTTCTGTTATTCCGTGACATGCAAAGAGTTTTCTATCAGCCTTATAGTAGACATGTCTATCTGGTACGAATTAATGTGCTTAATGAAAAGCAAGAAAATGGCTTCGTGAAAATGATGCAACCTTCCTGATGGAACACAAATCCAAGACACTATGGTCTGATTTCATGAGTCCTTCTAATCATTATTATGGTAGCTATAATCTTAACTTTACTTTCATAGAGACAGACGCTATTAAACACTGAGTACCACAGGGGGAAAAAGGAGGTATAAATTAATTGGAAGTTAACCAAAATGGTACTAAGAAAGTCGGACTTCCTATTGCCTAACAACATGGTGCTGTACTTGAAAATGGATACGAGAACCATTAAAAAAATACCGTGCGAACGTCTGGCTCTCTATGCACGATCCGATAAACACAACTTCATATGTTATAGTACAAAATTTTTTGGTACATAAAAATACCATTATACTGGGGCAGCTCTACGTCACTTGCAAAAGTTAATGAGTCGTGAGTCTTACTTGTAATATACATGCAATTAACCAAACAGAAACCTCTCTAGGATGGGCACCAAGAACAGCACCAGTAATGGCAGCAGCACTTTTAGGCTTTGTTGAAGATCCTGCTCTTGTTCAGCTTCGAATTGCTGCCGTTGGCGCTGCCTTTGTCTTGCCTGAGCACTCCTAGGAGCGTTCGTATATACTCGAAAACCATCGGGGCCTGTGAAACTGAAAGTTGTTTGGTTGCCATCCATGAAGGGATGTCCACCGAATGGGCCGCCAAATGGCCCGCCAAATGGCCCACCAAAGGGTCCACCAAAGGGTCCACCACCAGCGCCCCTGTTGAACAAAATATCAAACAAATCTTCGCCGGGGTCTCTGCGACGACGAAAGAAGGTATTCTCGAAGCCTGTTTCACCATTAAATGCTGAGCCAGACGCACTAGGCACACTTCTATCGTCAGGATCCCTGCCCAGCCTATCGTACAGTTGACGCTTTTCACTATCACCTAACACTTCGAAAGCTCTATTGATGAATTTGAAAGCTTCACTTGCTCTTGGATGAGGATTTTTGTCTGGATGCAGCTTAATGGCCAGCTTTCTGTAGGACTTCTTGATCTCATTGTCGTTTGCAGTTCTTTCCACCTTCAATATCTCGTAGAACTGCTGCTTATCCTTGGAAAGCACCTCGAGTGCTACCTTCTCCTGCTCTGAAGTATACATGGACATACTGTCGTACCTCCCAGAACGATGGAATGAACAGCACTGGTCGCAGAGTATTTCTGAAAAGTCTTGGAAAGTTTCTGTCTCTTCGGTAGTCGGCCTAACAGGCGAGAAAAGTGACAAAGGAAACAAAAATTGCAACGTTAGAAATCAAGAAAGGAAAGATAGTTGCAATTAAAAATTAGAGCGCAAGGAAGTCAGGAACTCTTAGAAGTACTAGAGAATAATTTCTGGTGGATTTTAAGTTGTTTCAATGAGCTCCAAAAAAAAAAGTGAAATAGAAATATTTAGAGATGCAAAAATATATTCGTTTGGGGCTTAAAGCGTAAACCTTTGGCATGTCTTTACCTCAAGAATTGACGCTCTCCATCAGGAAATAAACGGCAGTATAGCTAACGTGAGTGTTCTCAAAATATATAAATTAATAAATGAGGTGACAATATTAATCTTGAAGTTCCTAATCGAAGCATTGATTAGCTTCCGATTAAGTCTGGGGAATAGCGAAATATGATTCAAGCGTTCAACAGAGTAAAAGATGTGTCCTAAAGTGTCCAACATAAACCTGGAAGCAAGTAAAGGAGGACTGAAAAATAAATTCTTGGAAGAATTTCAAAAGGATTTACGAGACAGAAAATCCATTTCTTGAACATATATATATATATATATATATATATATATATAAACTAAGATATATCTTTGAGACAGATTATATCTCAATACGAATAAATTGAAATAACTGTGCAATGGACGACATATCCATCACAGCGGGCGGGTACCCATGTGTCCACTTCTTCTTTTACGTCCTTATCCCTTGGTGGATTTTAAACACATCGAAAAAAAAGCAAAGGAAAAGAAAAAAATTAGTAATAAATTTAGTTGAAATTCAGCCCACGTAACAGTTTATTGTTCTTTATAAAGATAATGTATAATACTTTTTTACTCTATTTTATAAATGTTAATTTTGTCAATCGATTTTACTGTCAAATTTTTTTCCCCTTTAGGGCGCGTTAAAATGCACAGCTCATCGAACCTAAGCACGTACTTCAAAGAATTATTCATCGTTGCATTGTGGGCTGTTAGAAGCAGAAAGACGTAATTCAGAGTCTTTATAGAATCGGGATGTCGGCGGAGCTTAAAAGACCGGGTGAAGAGGAGGCATATGGCACCGAAAAGAAGCTGAGGTTACAATCCTTTGATCACGGAGTTGGTAGTGAACCCGTTTCGAAAATAGAGATCATTCCTAGTGATTCGTATGTCAAGTACAAAGAGCAAGGCTTCAAAGCCCAGCAATCGGATCTAAGAGGCTCGCAGCAAGCGTCAGTTTTCGAGGAGGAGCTGTCGCAGATGGATCATGACGTAGCAGCTGCTCAAGAACACGAGAAAACATACATGAGAGATCCATTGCCTTCTGACTTTTCCCAAGAGACTCATGACATTTCTTTTCAGCAATTGGATGCTGAGCAGACCTCTTTTTCCACTTTCAAAGACGAAAATACTTCGACCATTGTCAGGTTTTTTGGTGTGACCAAAGACGGCCACTCCATACTTTGCAATGTAACAGGATTTAAGCATTATATTTATGTTCCTGCTCCACCTGCTTCTGAGGCACAAGATTCAAAGGAAGTTGAAGCTTTCACCAAGTATTTGAACCAGATTTTCGATAATACTGTGGATCACATAGAAGTAACAGCCAAGCAATCAATATGGGGATACAGTGGTGAGAGCATGCTGCCATTTTACAGAATCTTCGTAACAAATCCGAGCACAGTGAATAAATTGCGCACAGCATTTGAGAAAGGTCATTTAACTTACAAGTCGTGGTTTTCAGCAGGGACTACGACTTACGACAACATTGCATACATACTACGAATGATGATAGATTGCGGTATCGTAGGCATGTCGTGGATCACTTTGCCTAAGGGGAAGTATCGCATGGTCCCTGAGAGGGAAAAAGTCTCTACCTGCCAACTAGAAGTCACCATTAATTACAGGAAGTTGATCTCCCACCCTGCAGAAAACGAATGGTCACACAGTAGTGCGCTCAGGATTTTATCGTTTGATATTGAGTGTGCTGGCAGGCCAGGGATCTTTCCGGAACCTGAAAAGGATCCCGTAATTCAAATTGCTAACGTCATGAGCGTCGCTGGTGCAAAAAAACCATTTGTGCGCAACGTATTTACAGTCGACACCTGTTCACCTATAACAGGCTCTCAGATTTATGCTCACAAAACCGAGGAAGACATGTTGAAACGCTGGCGTGATTTCGTAGTAGCCGCTGACCCAGATGTGATTGTGGGTTACAACACATCTAATTTTGATTTCCCTTACTTAATCAATCGGGCTAAAGCTTTGAAAGTGGAATCTTTCCCCTACTTCGGTAGATTGTTTAACGTCAAACAAGAGATAACGAGCTCAGTCTTTTCATCTAAGGCTTACGGTACCAAAGAGTCCAAAAACATTAACATCGATGGTCGTCTGCAACTTGATCTGTTGCAATTTATTCAACGTGAATATAAGCTGAGGTCTTACACTTTGAACGCAGTTTCAGCTCATTTCTTAGGTGAACAGAAAGAAGACGTCCACCATAGTATCATCACTTCATTACAACAGGGTGACAGCGAAACCAGAAGACGGTTAGCAGTTTACTGTTTGAAGGACGCATACTTGCCTCTGAGATTATTAGAAAAGCTAATGGCTCTCGTCAACTATACGGAGATGGCACGTGTAACAGGTGTACCGTTCTCATACCTTCTAAGCCGTGGACAGCAAATCAAAGTCATCTCCCAGCTATTCCGTAAGTGCTTGCAGATTGATACAGTGATCCCTAACATGCAATCACAAGCGACTGACGAGCAGTATGAAGGTGCAACCGTGATTGATCCCATTCGAGGGTATTACGATATCCCTATCGCCACATTAGACTTCAACTCTCTGTATCCAAGTATCATGATGGCGCACAATTTATGCTATACTACTCTCTCAAATAAGTCTACTGTGGAAAGACTCAACTTAAAACTTGATGAAGATTACATTATTACTCCTAATGGTGATTATTTTGTGACCACCAAAGTGAGGCGTGGTATATTGCCTATCATTCTAGAAGAATTAATCGGTGCTAGAAAGCGTGCCAAGAAGGATTTAAAAAACGAAACTGAGCCATTCAAACGAGATGTTTTGAATGGTAGACAGTTGGCCCTAAAGGTATCAGCAAATTCTGTTTATGGTTTCACGGGTGCCACAGTGGGTAAGCTTCCCTGTCTACCCATTTCATCCTCAGTGACAGCTTTTGGGCGTAATATGATTATGTTGACGAAAAAAGCGGTGGAAGAAAAATACTGTATAAAAAATGGCTTCAAACATGATGCTTTGGTGGTTTACGGCGATACTGACTCCGTCATGGTTAAGTTTGGCACGAATGATCTCAGGGAGGCAATGGATCTTGGCGCAGAAGCGGCCGCTTATGTCTCGACCCTTTTCAAACATCCTATTAACTTGGAATTTGAAAAAGCATATTTTCCTTATTTATTGATCAACAAAAAAAGATATGCCGGGCTCTTCTGGACAAACCCTGAAAATTATGATAAGCTGGATCAGAAGGGGCTTGCTTCTGTGCGTCGTGATTCTTGTCCTCTGGTTTCCATTGTGATGAATAAAGTGCTCAAGAAAATTTTGATTGAAAGAAACGTGGATGGTGCATTAGATTTTGTGAAAGAGATTATAGACGATATTTTACACAACAGGGCGGACATTTCTAAGCTAATCATCTCAAAGACGCTGGCGCCTAACTATACTAACCCACAACCGCATGCTGTTCTTGCGGAGCGTATGACGAAAAGAGATGGCGTTGGTCCAAACGTCGGTGATCGTGTGGACTATGTTGTGATAGCAGGAAACGATAAGCTGTACAACAGAGCAGAGGATCCGCTGTACGTACTGGAGCATAACATGCAAATTGATTCTAGATACTACTTGACAAATCAATTACAAAATCCTATTATTAGTATCGTTGCTCCCATTTTAGGTGAAAAGCAAGCTAATGCAATGTTTGTGGTAAAATCAATCAAAATTAACACTGGTAACATGAAGGGAGGTTTAATGGGATTTGTTAAGAAAGTGGATTCATGTAAAAATTGTAAAGGCCCGCTCAGGAAAGGAGAAGGCCCCTTGTGTGATAATTGCAGGGCTAAATCGGGTGAACTATATATAAAGGCTCTTTACAACGTCAGGGATCTCGAAGAGAAGTTTGGTCGCTTGTGGACGCAGTGTCAAAGGTGTGCCGGTAGTCTGCACAATGAGGTTCTTTGTTCCAACAAAAATTGTGATATTTTTTACATGAGGGTGAAGATGAAGAAAGAATTGCAAGAGAATGTCGAGAACTTGAGTAAATGGTAAGGTTGTACTAAAAATTAGTATATAGCTTGGTTCTGTTATATTACACGCTAAACTTTGGACAGTTCGGAATACGTTTTTGGTACCTTCTCTTGGCTGATCTGTAAACGTTTGGGCTCTGTAATTGGTGCTCGTTCATCTGAATCTTTGAACCAGGGATGTTCCATTGTCTCAATTACATTGAATCTGTCATAAGAATTAACCACTAACAAATTTGTGATCAAGTGTAGTACGGAATCGTCCACTTCATCCCAGTACGGCGAATAAAAAGCTAATTTGCCTTTCAATATTTGATCTCGCATGGAAGGCGGCCCCAGAGAGTCACTAAAAGGAGGGAACCCACATAGGCAAACATAGAGTAGAACACCAGCGCTCCACATATCCACTTTAGAGCTGTAATCAGATTTAAGCAACACTTCAGGAGCCACATACGATGGAGTACCACAAAGAGTATTGGTGAATTGTATCTCTCCTGTAAATTTAGCCAGCCCGAAATCGGCAATTTTGACGCGAATATCGATCTCGTCATCATCCCAAGGGCCTAGTTGTTTTTCATCTGGATGCTTTCGTTTCGTTATATTAAGTAAAATGTTTTCTGGTTTAATGTCTCGGTGAATAATATTCTGCGAATGTAAATGCTTAATTCCTTCCAAAATTTGCTTAAAGAGAGCTTTGGTCTCGTCTTGTCTCAAAGATACTTTCTTGATAATTCTATCAAATAACTCACCATTTTCTACCTTCTCTAGTACTAAATACTTCTGGATCTGAGCCTTACTTACAGGCTCAACAAAACTATCGAGTAATTTCACAATATTGGGATGATCAACCCGCATTAAAATATTCGTCTCTTCTCTAAATTGATTGCTTTTTTTGTGGTCATCATTCTGCTGAGGATGGAAGATCTTAACTGCTACGACTTCACCAGTTTTCTTATTTATTCCTTCCTTGACTGTAGCATAATGTCCGGAACCTAATTCTTTTTCCAATAAATACTTGTCAAAAACTGAGAGGGGTCTTGGTTTCATTTTCTTTTTCAGCGAAATCTGACTACTTGACACTACCATTTGTGGCTTCTTGAAAACCCCATCTTCGTTGTTGACTTTAGAACTGGCAACCTCCACCTCCAGTTCTTCTGGAGCAGCAATGTACTTGAAAAGAAATGAAGAGCTTTTTCCAAATACTATTCTGTCCCCATTCTTCAAGATATAATCCCTTTTAATTAGCCTGTTGCCATTGATAAAGGTGCCATTTCGACTACTATCTATGATATTCACTATTTTTCTTTTACCTCTATCCAAATCCATCTGAATTATGTGTAATTGGCAGTGTACGGTAGAAATATCGGCGTCTTTCAATATTACATCACAATGTCGACTTCTACCTATAGATATGCTAGCACAATCGGGTATATCGATGCTTTGCTCTTTCCCTGGTATCAAACTAATGAGTTTGGCGACGATTTCATCAGACTTACCAGTGTGTAGAGGTTGATGTCGTTTGAAAGAGTCCTCACCTCGATCGTCATGTTCCTAAACTGATTGTTAGTGAATGTGAAAAGTATGTACTTGAACCACATGAAGTGAGATACATACTCTTTTAAATGACATGCGGTTTGCTGCTTTTTTCGCTTAGCGTTTCCACAAATTGTCGATATAGTCTTCACCAGGGCTAGCTATGCTTGCCTTTTTTTAACTTGTTTGTTTACGCGAAGTACTGTGACTGGACCGAAATTTACTTTACTTACGTTCTATATCGTGAAGAAGGTCAGAGGCTTCGCTATACAGCGAGAGAACGCTAAGGATATTCCGCAATTGCTTGAGACCTCTGGTCGGTGGATTCCAGCCTTGATAACTCTCCCACAGCTGGCTCAATTTGATAAGGGCCTCCTTGTTATCCCTACTAAATGATGTTGGAATCGGTTCAATTGGCTTCCAGAACCAACGATCCAACGAAATGACGAAAAATAGCTTCGGAGGATCTACTTGATGTGGAAGATTTCGCAATTTCATGTAATCTGATAGGCATTCATGAAATCTCCAGACTAAATCGTACTGATTTATTGTATTCAATATACTCTGGGGCGCTGAGTGATCATCTAATAATGTAAGCTGCTTTCTGTTTAAGAGTGATCTAGTTTTAATCGTGTTTTCGACAAACGTCTTATAGACACAATCATCATCGTACATCTCACAATAAAGCGTCATGACTGCTGGGTTCTTGAGATTTTGATAGTGAGAAAACTCCAAAAATTTATGCACACTAGAAACTTCTTCAGGTAGCTCATCAGGAGTATGCTCTGAGCTGTTCAACACTTTGTATCGCACCTCCATTTCTTGGGTCCATGTTTTAAGTTCCTGTTGGGTGATTTTTTTCAAACTAGGTGATATAGTATTTTCGTTGAACGATCTCGAAATAAAAAATGGACTGATCAGCTTTAGAATCGGGACGAAGTTTGTATTCCCCAAGTTCAAAGCCAACAAAATGTTGTTCATCAATGTTATTTCAAACCGACGGTTTTCAGGTACCGTAAGGCTATGCTCGTACTCAGGTGTCTTAATGTGAACGTCGGGAATATCTAACTGTTCCGGTAATCTTGTGTCAAGTCCCATATATCTACCATCGCACCACAAATTTCGGAATATTTTGGGATGCGTATAGTCAATGGCCAATTTTTGAGAGGCTGTCATAAAGTTGTCAAATAGCTTGCCAAATAAATTAAGTCTAAATGAAACCCAATTGGTTAGGAGCCAATTCAAGTTTCTCTGCAATAATCTAGATTCCTCAGAATCTAACTTTCGATAATTTCTAACTCTTGACAAAATTTCCCTCTCGATTTTGCTAGCACCTTGGAAAAGTTGTTTTTCTCTGGCTTGTTGAATCTTGTAGTAGTCTTGCTCGCTACTATTGCTAGAATCTGCACTGTGGTCCCAAAATCTGTAGCCTTGCAAAGGTGATTCTATGGCTAAAATCCCCACTGGTATCGATGGTCGTAAATGGAATGACTCGTGCTTTTCCAAAATGTATTTGGTTAATATAATTGCCAGTGGGACTGTATGATACACACTTTCCACAAAGATGGCATCCGCATCATGCAGCACATGTTTCCAATTGTTTAAGAGCTCAATGCATTCTTGGAAAACTACTAAGAGTTCTTTATTATCTAGGGGACACTGGAAGGATAGAGCCAGAATTTGGGATGGCGATTCGCATTGCAGTGAGAGGGCTAGCTTAGTAGCCAAATAGTGGGCGGACCGCTGGCCTCCTAAAGAAAATTTTTCGTATTTTTCAGGCAACGTTCCCGTTAATGATATGACAACAACCTTCTTTTCTCTCAACAAGCCATTTGTTACTTTTTTTAAATAAAGATGCTTTTCATTCGGAAAGTTGTAATAGTTTTTCACCTCGGTAGCCATCTTGCTGAGCCAGGACTGCTCATGCAGAGTCTCCAAAGGTGAAGCGGATGGCAAAATCAATGAGTTTTTAATGTAGACATGATACCCAGGGCTAGAGCACAAAAGTGGGTAGTGTGGTAGCGGCAAAGGGCAGTGCGCCGAACCGGTATTGTGTACGCTTACAACGCCAGGCCTATCGCCCCAACTAGAGGATTCCGCAGTGATATGTGTCAAATCTTCATACCAACACCAAGAATTGGTCCGTCGTACAATGGCCTCCTTAGCCTCTACTTCCAAATACTCAACCTGGGGATCATTAAGCTGTGAATACCTAGCATTCGAGTCGATAATAAAAGATTCTGCCTTGTTGCGAACGAAGGGAATAGATGGAATCTTGGACACTATGCTAGAATACCAACCTGAAGCCTGTTCCGTCGGGATTTCATTTTGACCACTCAAAGATTCATTTTCTTGTAAAGGCACGCTTGCTTCTCTGCCACCGCTTGCAGACTCATTGGCATCATTATTATTTGTTGCTTGTTCGTTTGGAAAAGTATCTGAGGAAGTTCTTTTCTTCTTATAATACCACCATCCAGTCCAGCCATCATTCTGAGTCGGGTTTCCGCTCTCAGCCATATTTAATGGACTTCGGCCTCTGTTTAAGGTTTTATGTTAAGAGTTGTCTGAAAGAATTTCTTGATTAATTTCTTAAGCTGCACGGAAACTAATCTTGATACAAAATCAGAGACTACGCAGTAAAATAAAGCAAGATTCCCCAGGCGAAATGGATGTAGTACTCATCGAAAGGCTATTGCAGAGAGACCGGATAGAATCTCGGTTTCAAGAACTGTTTACTACACCTGAGTATGCATGGGAGTTAAATAAGGGAGATGAATTCTCTAGCGATACCCTGACGACCACAATTGACAGGCTGCGAA
The DNA here is from genome assembly GCA_003707595.2 of Zygosaccharomyces bisporus. Classification (NCBI taxonomy): domain Eukaryota; kingdom Fungi; phylum Ascomycota; class Saccharomycetes; order Saccharomycetales; family Saccharomycetaceae; genus Zygosaccharomyces; species Zygosaccharomyces bisporus. The sequence continues at coordinate 95,632 of PPKA02000031.1, forward strand.
AAGAACTGAGAAGTAAAGAAGATCAAATTACCAGCTTAAAAGAGGTGATCAATGTCAAGAATAAAGATTCGGAAAAGTTGAACGACGAAATCATTAGTTTGAACATTGAAAATAATATATTACAAACGAGATTCAAAGAATTGGAGGACGAACACGATAAGCTCGTGAAAAGGTGGTTGATTAAAGTGCAAAAAGATGTTGAGACTCTTAACTCAAACCTCCACTGAGCGCAAACTCACGCAACTTGATTTATTTTATGTTCTTTTAAGAGAAGGCGGATCTCTACAGAAATTTTTGAGGCTATAGCTGATTAAAATGTGGATGACTGTAAACTGATGAGGTCACATACTTTAATCTAGCCTTAAAGCCTCAGTGAACTAAGAATTAGAGCTGGCTATTGTTATTATATTATTCAGATGGTAGTTTCTATCTTTGGCTTAACAAGTTATCCGGTGTTCCGCGAAAGTTGGCAATCTCCATCGCTTTTGTGGAACACATGATAAGCTGCATGCAAAATTATGGTGGAAGATGTAAAAATTCCCTACCCTTTAGCACCTCAGAAGACTTCTATGCTGAAAGAGAAATTTATTTGTTTCTAAGAAAAGATAAAAAAAAAAACTATGTCGCATATCACATCATGAACATTTTAGACATTTCTCACTGTCACATATTCTTCTTGTAGGCAGGGCTGTCGTGCTGTGGCATTGAGCATTGCATCTCACAGAAATTGATAGGCGCCTTATAAAAAAAAAAACTTTGAACACACTTGCATCTGAAAGTTACTATTCGCTTATTAACCACTAGACCAGGACCAAACATTCAATTGAATCGTTTTATCAGAGTAAATAGAGACGCACCGACGAGATTGGATGCAGTAAATGAATATAATACCTTATGAGATGACTGTGAAGCATTATGAGACAAAGCGCTTGAATTCAAAAAATTGTATCTTAGATTCTCAACGAGGCCAGCACAAAAAAAGGATCTTCCAAGAATTCGATATTTGACCTGGCTCAGTAAGTGTCAAAGAATATTTGATACAATTGAACCTGGTAGAGGACAACTAAAACTATTCAACAGTGTTCACCTGCACGAGCTAGCATGATGGATCATGTGACTAAATTTCAATTTACTAACACCTGTTTTGTGGCAGCCCCACCAATGTAAGCTTTATATAGCGAGATCTCAGATTTATTTGGCTCCCAGCGATATGCTGATCACAATAAGATCAAGCTATGTAGAATATGGTTCCCTAACTTAAGATGCAATGAAATATACTCAATATGTCAGTGAGCGAACCGTAATTAATTATAAATGTGTTATTAATTACGAGCAATTGAGATTATCCTAAAATTTCGTTGTACAACATAAAATAGTTGCTTCACTAGCTCAGTAGGCAGAGCGTCAGTCTCATAATCTGAAGGTCGAGAGTTCGAACCTCCCGTGGAGCAATTTTTTTCTGAAATCACATTAATATAAGTTTACACCTGGATTGTCGCAACTGCATAAATTTACGACGTTTTTATTCTACAGGCTTTACTTTTCTCTACAGCAGCTGCTATACAATACACATCACTTTTTGCTCTCTAACTCGTAAATTATCTTGTTATCCTTGACTGGATCGTACTCTTTGTTCAAGAATTTGGAGAACTTCCTCAAATTTTCCAAACCTCTGATTTCGCCAGCACATAGTGGCATTTTCACAACGTGGAAATCCTCGTAAAGCTCGTCAATCTGATCCAGGTATTTAGTTTGCATCTTCCATCTGGCCTGGCATCTTTTACAGTTATGCTCTTGGTCGTTGTCTGCAAATAGCAACTGGTTGACAACGATTGAATTCACGTCCATATCATAGGAGATCAGCTCTTGAATCAATCTTTCAGTCTCGTAAAGAGATAAGAATTCACTGATACAGACGCAGACAAACGTGGTCAAATCAGGGTTAGTGAATTGATCCTTGATGGTCTCCACGTTTTCCTTCAATTGGTTCAACTTGGCACTGATGTCTACGTTACCTGCACCAGCCAATGAGTTCAACATGGGGCCCAGGCGCCCTGTAATTTCTCCGAACTTCTCCAAAAGTTTGGATAACGTGTTGGGCAACTGTAAGAATCTCAAGGTATGGCCAGTGGGTGCTGTATCAAAAATAACAGCGTCGTACCTCTCACCTTCACCTTTCTCCTGGTTCTTGATATGCTTCATGACTTCCATGAAGGATAATGCTTCGTCAATACCAGGGATAGAGCCTGTCAGCTCTGCTAAAGCTCCACCTTGCAATAGACCACCTAGTCCGTCATCAGCTTGGCCACCGTTTTCGTTAGCACGAGAAACGGCCATGTCATTCATGTCTTTCAATGCGGCAGATGGATCGATCTCCATACAAGACAAATTATCCATTCCGGTGACTCTTCTAGCATCTTTACCAAATTTCTCACCAAATGCATCACTTAAATTGTGAGCTGGATCTGTAGAAATGAGTAAAAACTGTTTCTGTGGCTGACTTGTGGCCATTTGAATGGCAATAGAACAAGACGTGGTTGTCTTTCCAACACCACCTTTTCCTCCAACAAAAATCCATTTGTGAGTGGAGGAGGTTATCAAAGAGTGCAAATTGGGCTCAGTAATTAGGTCCATTTGACGACGCTTGCTTTCGTTACCTTTCTGTGTAACTCTGTAGTTGTGTATGCAAGGCAAAAAAAGTTCTGTTCTAAACTAGCCGTGTTTTCGAAAATTGAACACTAGGTGGATTTAAAGGACTCCAGTGAAAAGAACAAATCTAGGGCAGTGATTGATTGCTCGAAGTGCTCTCGGTTCCAATGTCTGACCAAGCAGGAGATGAAAAAAGGGCAAAGCAGCTTGAAGAAGCTAGAAAGAGGGTCGAAGAATTGAAGAAGAAGAGTAAGAAGGGAAAGAAGGGAAAGAAAGGGAAAAAGAATGATGAAGAGGCTGAGGCCTCACAAGCCACAGCTGATGAGAGCGCAACTGAGAAAAAGGAAGAAAGTCCGCTAGATGCTGAAGTGAAAGAAGCTGACAAAACAGAGCCTTCTGAACCTAAAAAAGTAGAAACCTCTGCTATTGATGACGACGAGAAGCCTTCTGAAACAATAGAACCTTCTGCTGATGATCCAAAAAAAAATCCAAAGGATTTTGCTGGGGAGTCAGCGAACAACCTTTCTGGAAATAGTAGTAATGAAAATACCAAGGAATTGACTGACAGAAGTTCACAGGAACCTGGGAAGCCTGTCGAGGATGTTACCAAGGATAGCCCCAAACTCAATCAATTGCAGCAGTCTAATTCAACTGCACAAGGTGTTGACAATCTATTCGAAAATGATGGCTCTGATTTTCTTGAGACAATCGAAAAGCAGAAGGAAAATGATAAAGTACAAGAGCTTGAATCTCAGTTGGAGGCTACAAATACCAGTCTTAAGAAACTGAAATTTGTCAATATGGAGCAAGAGAGCACAATTGAAGATTTGCAAGAACAGGTTGCTACACTAAAAACTGAGCTGGAAACTGCACAACACGAATTGCTAATTGTTGAGCAAGAGTTACGGAAGGCGAGGGAAACACCTGCTCCAGTACATTTTACGCCATTCAAAATGCACTCAGAGCACCAGGAATCACATCCTGCATCTCCACTTATTGTCCAGGCTTCCCAAGCAGATCGAGTGGCCCTCGACAAGTGGCGCAATTGGAATATCGATATGACAACCTGGAGAAGCATTGGTTCTGGCCCCATTGTTGAACTTTAGATAAATCTGAATTCACATTTCAATATATATATATAATTTGTTAAGTTGGTCTTAATATTTACAGGCGCGGTCGTTCTCATTTTACTCTACACAGGACTTCTCCATCCAACTTCTTCGAAACAGCCTCGTTGATGTCTATCACGGATTCTCCTGCTCTGACCAAAATCAACTCACCAGGCTGTAATGGTTTGATTAGTCTAACTGAAACGCCAGAGCACAATTTTTTCATTTCGTGATGATTCAAATGCATCCTTAGATTGGGTTTCGAGATCAAGCGGCAAGAGTTTAACACAGATTTGGTATCACGGTATTTCAAACCAACCCATAGCCTCCTTGTGGAAATGTTGTCAGGTGTCACATCAGTTGGAAAGTCGTCTGGGCCCTTGCTTGATCCTTTTTGTAGAGAAGATAGGAAACCATGTTTGTATAAGTTGTAGGCAAATTGTAGATGGAGTTTGGTATATGGAATTGATGTTAATGTGGTTCTCACACGAGAGCAGTTTTGCAAATGCGCGCATGTATTAGCCAGCTTGACTAGAGACATTAGGAGATTGATTCTTGAGCTGCGTATGGTTTGCATTTCATGATAAATTCGTCCAATCTCTATTTTTTTTCCGCTTTTTTTCACCGCTTTGTATGAAAACTCGAACTCGATAATCGAACTCATAAGCTACAACATTACTTTGGTGCGGCACCAGATCACTATGCTACCGATCCAAAAGGCTTGTCTGATGCGAAGGCCATTGATTAGGCGTACTAGTATTCTTTTGCCATCACTATGCCGTCACGGAGAATGCCAGAGACTATATGCTACGAAAACATCAAATAAAGATAATAGCGGACCTGGATTTAAAACGATTTTCGGTTTGGCTATTGTAGGGACCTTAATTTTCAATGAAGCTGCCAAGTCTTTGGATAAAAACAAACCCAAGAATACGTTTACTGAAGATGAGTACGAAAATGTCATGCGAGGTTTGAAAAGAAGAGTGGCCATCTTTCCTGAGGGTTTTCTAGATGTGCAGTTTGCACTTTTTAAAGATAATGACAAATTAGCCAAAATTTTCGGAAGTTCGAGAATTTATATTGACCCTAATACCATCGTGGAATGCTACAGAACCACTGCCGATGATCCTTATGAGCCATTATTAAACGAACTATACGCCAAATATGGTCCCAATTACATCAATAAGCTGCCTCAAGGTTTGATGGTAAGTTTATTGGGAAGGTACATGAAAGAAAATTGTAAGAAAGGAGATCATGTCATAATTTTAGATTTCCCGTATTCAATTAAGGATGCAATAAAGTTTGAAAATGAAATATCTGGAGTCTCGAAGTTATTGATTCCCAAAGAAGCGGCTGAATCTGACATATGTAAATATTACGAAACCGTGCACAAGAGCCAACAGATATAGTCTCTATCGATCTTACTTGTACATACTAGTTTTTGGTACTACCAAATGAGCCAAATCCCATTGTTTTTTGTAGTGCACTGGATTTCTTGGGTTCCTCAACTCTCTTTGGCGTTTTAATTGTTGATTTGCTAGCAATTCGTGTACCACTTGGTGCGTGTTGCCGGAGAAATTGGTTCACAAGCGTCTTGTACTCTCTTTTAAACTCCTCAAGCGGGATTTCATCATTGTCCCTTGAATCGCTTATTAGTTTCTCACCAAATATTGATTCAAACCTAATCTGATGGGTCTTATGGTTCAAATGATCGATATACTGTGCGGTGTCCTTAAAAGTCAAATCACATATTTCACAATAGAATCCAAACTGCTTCCCCTTCTTGTACGAATTGATACCAGTGGCCAGCACTTTTTTGTTTAAACTATCCATAGACTCCTCGATGAGTCTGTGATGATCGGTATATTTCGCCTTTAACTGCTGTAATTGAGTAGAGCTTAGCGTATTTTTCAGCAACTCTTCATGTTTTATAGGATCCTCTTCAGCTAGTAGCGCATATTCTTCTCTATCCCATGTCCTTCGGCCATAATTGGCCATTTTTCGTTATGTATTTTGTTTGTTGCTTATAGTTGTTGCACTGGATCAAGTTGATATTATTTCGCTCTACATATCTCATCGGCATGTCTCACAAACTGACAGTGCTACCGCACTTGATAAAGTACACTCCCAAAGCCCTCCCCAACTGCCATGACACCATCAGAGTTTTTGCGTTTGATTTAGATCATACAATTATTCGGCCTTCCAGTGGCTTAAGATTTAGCAAGACTGCGCAAGATTGGAAATTCATGGACTACGGTGAGATCGCAGCTCTTGAAAAGTTGATTGAAATAGCTCGAAATGATGCCAATGCTCACATAGTTATATTTTCTAACCAGGGCGGTGTTATTGCCTCCCCGTCGGATTCCAAAAGCTGCATTAAATATGTTACTAAGGTCAATTTGATATTGAGTGCAATCGCAGAAGCCTGCCACGGCGATGAACTCTTGTCGAAGTTATGGATCTACGCATCACCCAAGGCACCAGCAAGAACTATCAACTGCAAAATATTTGAGCAGATGCGCAAACCCTGCATTGGGATGATGAACCAATTTCGACAAGATATTAGAGCTCCATTGGAAATACAGTACTACTGCGGAGACGCGGCTGGACGCCCCACAGATTTTAACGACTCTGACCTTCTATTCGCCCAAAATTTACATACGCAGTTCAGATTACCAGAAGACGTATTCATTACTTAGTATAAGACACTTGCCTTTTCAAATAGCTGATCAACGACCTTGTCAAGTTCTCCGACCAGTTCCAATGCAGAATCGTATGTAGCATCCTGATGAGGTGTGTCGTAGATGTAAAGCCATCCATTGCCCTGATCTAAGACGCCAAAGAATACTTTGTCCAAAATCATTTGGGATAGTTTGCCTTCAACTTGCTTGGCATCCAAGCCAATCATCTTTGAGACATGTGAAACTTCAACACATTCGAATGGTTCGATCAGCTTGCACAGATTCGACTCCAAGAGAGTGTCGTACAAAGCATTGAAATGTGATCTAATCAATTCGTCTCCCATCAGCTCATCTTTGTACTCTCTCAGGGCGGCATTAAATTTCAAAAGAGACCGACTGTTATATGCTTCAGCAATAGCACTCATAGCATCTATGTCACGGGATTGATAGCTCTCCTTTGTATATTTGGCGTTCAGTATGTTGTTAACGTCATCGATCAGGTTCAGCATAATCTTGGATAGCAGCATGTATTTCAGTACGCGGCACGCTTTTTCGAAAGCGCTGTGTGCGGAAAGGTGATGGAAGTTCTCAAAACTCTCGTAAAAATACGAAAATGCTGTCTTGTAGTCCTTGTCCTCACAATGAAGTATACCGCTCATGAGGTCTAGTTCTGCTACCGTGGCCGTCGAGCAGTAGATGGAATTTGCCGCCGTGCGCGACGCGGTAAGAGCAGCTTTAGCCTTAGCCAAATTTCTCAACTTGTGATACACTTGGGCTTCCAAAAGATGCACATCCACCAGCGAAGGTTTGTCGTCCAACTTCTTGAACTCTCTCAAAAGTGAATTGATGAGGTCGAGCGAATCCTTGTACTGGGCCTTTTGATAGTACAGAGTTGCGAGTTTAATGGAAAGGGATTGTTTCAAAAACACTCTTTTCTCATTTTTGGCAAACTCGATGCATTTTTGACAAACGTATATTTGATCATCCAAAGACTCTGGGACCTCTTCGAATCTTTCTATCAATGTCTTGAGCACTTTGGCGGCCTTGGATTTAGCAAATTGCAGCATGTATTCCGTGGAGCGTGGAATAAACTCCCTTAGTTTATCCTTGTTGTGAGTATCAGCGTACAGAGATCCCAGCTCCAAGAGGCATGACTCCTGTTCATTTCTGCGTGGGTCAGTCTCTTTGACTTGACCAGTCTCACTCTGGTTTAGTAGGTCCAGATAAATTGCCTCTGCGCGGTCATATTCTTTGGATTGTACCAGTTTCCTCGCTTGTTCTAGAGACATGACAGAGATGGTGGTGGTGGGGAAGAACAGTTAAAATGCGGCTCAATTGATGCGGCTCTTTCAATCGGAAAGTCCTAGTTCTTGATATTAAACCACTCAAAGACAAAACTACAGGTAGTACGAATCGTAGGCGCACCAGGCAGTGTTGATACTTGACTTCGAGGCTGATTTTTTCAATCCAGCTTGTTTTGCCACCTTGAGCTACCTTTATTGCAACTTGCCTGGATATCCTTGGGAAAAAAAGTGGCCCTGACGTCTCAAGTGATCCAAGACGTATTCCGTAGTCACCTGACTTTGATCCTAAAAGGCCTGTTCGTTGACGAATAGAAATGCCAAAAAGGTGGGAAGCAGAAGTAGCACGCTGTTACGAAACTTGTAAATAAAGCTGGTACTGTTTGAATAGATGCAGTTTGCAGTACCTTTTTTTTTTTTATTTCTGACTTTTTGCCGGTCCCGAAGGCGCCTGCTGAGATAATGACAGTTTAACTGAAAAGCAGTTGGTCTCTGAAAAAAAAAAAAAAAAAAAAAAAAAAAATAAACACCCCACGAAGCTGAGCTCATCTACTGCCAGTTTTAGCCAACGAAATGTGCTTTGTTTTCCGGGAAGCGTTGTCTGCGGTTATTGCCAATTTTTCATTTTATCTAGGAATATTTTAGATATTCTAACTGTCTAACAAGTATGAAAAAATTTGAATAAGGTTTTTGGGTTAGCATAAATCTTGCAAGGGAAAACTATAAAAAGATATAGGCATTGATGCATAATTTGTTTATAAATATGACTCTATACAGCTGTATTGGCTTCTCTATATATACCACATAGCCATATTCTCTTCAAAAATATTCTCTTATCCTCCAGGACAGCCTTCGCAGGCCGTTTCTGTCCGCCCTTGGCTACACAGAGAAGTCGTCGCGTTTTCTAGAGCACCGTAAACTAATCAGCAAACCGTAGAACACTCACTCCCTGACGACACAAGAAAAATTGAAAAGAAAAAAAAAAAAAAAAAAAAAATAATAAATAATTAAAATAAATCAATAAACAACCCAGTGGGTGCATATGTTCACCCTTTGCATATCGGCTTCTCCAGATTTTTGCAGCCAGCCCACCATACAGAGACTCCAGCACCCTTGTTGCAGATGCTTCTGCGGTTGGACTATTATCTCAGCCTCATGTTACGTCGCGCAGCAAAGCATTTGCTAGCTGAAGCGAGTGAGCCCCAGCTTTTTTTTGCTTCCCTTTTGTTTCCACTTCGTTTCCAACTCGTTTCGGAAATTGTATCCAACGTCTGAGAAAACTCCGTTGCACAGAACAAAATCGATCGGTCGTCCTTTCGAACGAGTCGGCGGCGTGAGGCTAAACTGCCACTGACGGATTTAATAGTATGCCTAGCTAGATTTAAATATTTAGCTGCTAGTGTTTCACCTCTAAAAATATTTACTAAATTATTATTTAAATCATACACATACGCAAGTATATATATACTACATGCGTATACACAAGATAGGTAGGTGTGCCAAGTGAGAAAAGCTGACCTAGCACATCGCGCCTGTCTTTTGCTGTAGATGTATGCTCTCTGCTGGACAGAATTTGGCGGATTACGCTGCTTTAGGCACCAGCGCGTATGCCACGGAAGAGTTCAAATAGTTTTAGTTTTTTTTCTTATGTCTTGAACACAGGTGAATAAAAAAAAAATGTAAAATCGTTCAGCGTTAAAATTCCTTCCTTGCTATGGCCACTTCTGTTCCTCCAGCGGGGGTATTGACCTCCAAAAAATTTCTTTAAACGCTTGAGAGTCGCAATAATATGGGCTGAACGTATAGATTGCCAGCACGGGCACAGGCTTGATTTTTTTTTTTTTTTTTTTTTCTCGTAATCGAGCTTTCTTTTCGTTGTTTTAATCTCTTGCTTGCTGCCAGGAGCGATCTTGATCAATACGTGACATCTCAATGTGATCGCTTTTCAACCGGCGTGCATACGTTTTTTAGTGTCAAATGGCAGTCGAGGGGCAACTTTGTCACTGTCGGCGGTGAAATAGCGCAGCTAAGCTCGTTCTATGATGGTTATAACAAATAGCAGGGTTGTGACAAAAAAAAAAAAAAAAAAAAAAAAGCATTTCCCTGTCTAAAATACCCCAACTTTTCATGAAATCAATCTAGTTGATCAGTTTAAAGCAACAGAAATGCAGGATAAGTGGAAAAAACAGGTTTGACGAGAAGATAAAGAGTTATACTGCTGCCTTAACTATTGCAAGAAAAAAAAAAAGTTGAAAAAAAAAAAAAAAAAGAGGTTAAAGCGAGAAAACGTGGGAACCATCTGGCTAAAAACATCACTTAGCGCAGTCAAGTCTCGCTGCCGCCGCCATGCCAGTGAAACTACCAGGCTCTCGGTTTCGACTTGCTATTTAACAGGCGCGATATTTGCTGCATTACCCTATTACCCTCGTCCGACACGATCTGCTACGCCAATTTTTTTCGTCTCTCTCTCTTTTCCGCTTTACGTGTCAATCTCAAACTTTTCGTGCAAAGAGAACTATAATATAAGAAAGTGTTTATAAAAGTTCAAACACATTTCGAAGGCTCAATTGCTCAACGAATATCCTTCATCGAGGCTTTTTCTGCACTCTTGCCAACTATTTGGAGCTTCTGAGGTTTGCTACGATATGCCAATTACCAGAGAGAAGATGCCCACCTCTGGGGAATCGGAGCAAGATCCGGTTCAGGAAGTGCAGGTCAGACAAGGCCCCTGCAGGCCATACATGGTCTCCGAACCAACGAAGAAATTAGGTTCGTTGCGTACCGTTCATGAAAAGAAAGAGAGGATCCTGGTGGCCCTCTTGGCTGTCTTCACCGGCTTGGTGAGACTTTACAATTTGGCCTCGCCCAATAGTGTCATTTTCGATGAGGTCCATTTCGGTAAATTTGCCTCTCACTACATCAAGAACAATTTTTTCATGGATGTGCATCCACCTTTGGCCAAGATGATGTTTGCTTGGATCGCTTCTTTGGTCGGTTACGAAGGTGATTTTGGTTTCGAGTCCATCGGTGAGTACTTCCCAGCCACGGTCCCTTACGTGTTGATGAGATCTTTGGCCGCCACAGCTGGTGCTCTCACCGTGATAATGCTTTACTTCACGTTGCGTGCCTCAGGTGTCAGAGCCTGGATCGCTTTTACCAGTGCCTTCTGCTTTGCAGTGGAGAATTCGTACGTGACCATTTCTCGTTACATCCTTTTGGACGCTCCCTTGATCTTCTTCATCGCTGCTTCCGTTTACTGCTTTAAGCGCTATGAACTTTATCCAAGTGGCTCGCGCGATTCTTTGAAGTATTTGCTGGCCACTGGTGTGTGTCTTGGTTTGGCCGCTTCCTCGAAATGGGTGGGTCTCTTCACTCTTGCATGGGTTGGGGTGTTGTGCATTTGGAGACTTTGGTTTTTCATTGGTGATCTGTCCAAACCTGTCTGTTCCACTTTCAAGATTGCAATCACAAAGTGCGCAATTCTTTTGGGCATTCCAGCCATCCTTTACACCTTCTTCTTTTATCTACATTTCGAAACTTTGACCAACGATGGTGAAGGTGCGGGTTTCTTTTCTCCCGAGTTTAGGTCATCTCTAAATGGTAACACAATTCCTCAAAATGTCATGGCGGAAGTCGGCACAGGATCCATTGTCACCCTTCGCCACACTGGCACAATGGGTGGTTATTTACACTCTCATCCACACGATTTCCCAGCTGGCTCGCAACAACAACAGATCACATTATACCCTCACCTCGATGCTAATAATGAATGGTACATCATGCTCTATGACCAACCAAATGCCACAGTAACTTCGTTTGAAAACCTTGCCGATGGTACAAAGATTAGATTGTTGCACCCCTTAACCAATCGGAGGCTGCATTCTCATGATCACAAACCACCAGTATCGGAGAACAGCGACTGGCAAAAGGAAGTTTCTTGTTATGGTTTTGAAGGCTTTGAGGGAGATGCCAATGATGATTGGGTCATCGAGATTGACAAGGATGAATCGGCTCCGGGCCCAGCTCAGGAACGTGTTAGGGCGCTTGAAACTAAGTTCCGTCTCAGACATGCTATGATGAATTGCTACTTGTTCTCTCACGAAGTTAAACTGCCCAAGTGGGGATATGATCAACAAGAAGTGACATGTGCGTATTCGGGTCAACCATCTCTCACCCTTTGGGCTGTCGAGCAGAGTTACAATGAATTCCTGCCAAAAGACACTGAGTTGATCTCTTACAAACCTTCCAATTTCTGGCAAAAGCTTGTCGAATACCATAAAAAGATGTGGCATATTAACAAGAATTTGGTTGATTCTCACGTTTACGAATCTCTGCCAAGCTCTTGGCCTTTCTTGCTGCGTGGTATTGGATACTGGTCTCAAAACAATAGACATGTCTACCTATTGGGTAATGCGATCCTATGGTGGTCTGCGACCGCTTTTATTTTCATCTTCGCCATTTTGGTAGCTTCTGAACTAGTTGCTTGGCAGGTAGGTAAACCTATTTTGCAAGACTCTCGTATCATCAATTTCCACATCCAAGTTATCCACTATCTCCTCGGTTATGCAATTCATCTGGTGCCTTCGTTTTTGATGCAACGCCAAATGTTTTTGCATCACTATTTACCCTCCTACTACTTTGGTATCTTGGCCTTTGGCCATGCGCTAGACATTCTTGTCACCTACGTATTGAGAAGACAAAGGACCGTTGGTTATGCCATCATTATTGTATTTGTCCTATCATGCGTTTACTTTTTCAAGACCTACTCCCCACTCATTTACGGCTTGCCATGGACCAAAACGCTTTGTGAAAAATCGCAGTGGCTTTCCGGGTGGGATTACTCCTGTGGTAACTATTTGAACACTTTCGAAGAATATTCCAACGTAGATCTAAAAGAAAGTGTGATGGTGCAGCCAACCGCAGCTGCTTAACGTAATGATTTTTCTCAAGAAAATTAATGTACTTGACGAGAAATGGAAGGCCGTGCTTTTTTTTCACGCCATGATACCCATGATTCGCAATGCATTACCCATATATGAATTTACGTATGGAAAGAAAATATATATACATTTCCATGCCACCATGACAGGTACCATGTAAAGGAGGTAAATACATGTCGTGAGTACATGCTCGTTGTTACATTATTCTATAGAAAGTGGTATTAGCCTTGCGCTCAAACATCTAAGTGGCGCTCGCCCTCCTCATCTTCGTTCTCGTATTCTAATAGCAGCTCCGGATTTGACGTTGTATTCATGTGCTCTTTCCGTTTCGATTCCCAAAAAGTTACTCCAATGAGTGACAGAATTAGCAATATAATAGCAGCAGAACAAAATTGCGTAACGTGAAACGTATGAGTATAGCACTGTTCTCCCCTCTTACAGATAGTGTCGCCGGGATTCGTATGCTTGTCCAAATCTCTGCCCAAGACGGCAGCAAATATCTTGATAGTTGGTAGTCCACCGCTGGTGCTTATGCCCCATATTGTACTGAATGCAGCTGTCCCGAAACTATCCGCAATTATAGGTGGATAAGTGCCAAACACAACTCCAAAGGCAAACCCAAAAATTGCAGAGCAAACAGAGATGTTGGCTAAACTTTCGGGCATACCTGTCATAACCGACATCCTGTCTACTGGCAACTTGCTTAGCATTTGAGTTGAGCCCCAAAACATCATTAAACCAGCCAACACAATATTCCACATTCTTTGTGCCTTCAACTTCTTGACCAAGAGATCAGAGACAGGTCCTGAAGAGAGGCGGCCTGCGAATGAAAGTATTGATATGATTGAAACTTGAATCGACTGAATCTTTTCGGGATTCAGGCCCTCTTGACCAGGGGGTAAAGAATTTATTTGTGTTTGCACAATGAACCCGACGCAATAGATATACATTTGACCAATACCTTGCAATGTTGCGAGGATAATGTAATATGTTATGAATCGAGGGGTTGTAATGGTATGGAGCACGTAACTTTCCTTCCAGGACTTTGACGCCGAAGGAGGCGCCTCGGCAACGGGAAGCTGATTACCTATTACCGGTCTTGCGATCGGAATTTCAACATCATCACGCTTGAAACTATCCCTCTTCGCCGTAGTGTTATTGTTGCTGAAAGGTAAACTTTCCCTCCTGCGTGCCTGATTTGTTGACGCATAAGTCAATCCAGGTCTAGAGTGAGAAGGTGTGGGTATACGTGGGGCATCCTGCGGCAAAGGAGGAGTTGACTGGCTGGTTGTGCGGCCTTTGCCCCATCCCCAAAACGGCAAGGAACCTGTCAGTTCTGTGGACCATAAATATGAATCTGTTCCTGTTGTAGACCACATTGACTGGAAGGAAGATGCAGCAGAAGATCCAGATCTCAAAGAAAGTTGATCCTGTTTGTTTCCCGCTGTAGCAGCAGGGAAGTCGGGGTTGTTGGAGATAGGTATATTTTGACTACGCTCTACTATTGGCGCTGGAACACTGCTCCGTCTCCTATGACGGTGTGGCTTTGGGTGAACAAGGATTCTTATAGTAAGACAGCCTGTGAATATGCCTGCAGAACACACTATTGTAAGAAACTTGAATACTTTGCCCATATCGTCACCAAAAAGACTAGAGCACAAAGCAGCGTACATCATACCTGCCAGAGCATACAGGGATACCGGGAAAGCACCGGCGGTTCCCCTATGGTGTGGGAAATTTGTAGTGCAGCATTTAACCGCAGCGTAAAACCCAGATATGGAGCCGTAGCCGACGAAACATAACGCAGTAGATATCAGAAACACGCTTGAAATCTCCCTCTGGTAGCAGTAGTCAAGTGTGGCATATCCAAACAATGTGCACATGGTCCCAATTAGACATGAAATTGCTGGGTTCTTATCTATAACCATGCCCGCCAGAAAGCCCAGCAATGAGGAGCCCAGGTTCAGCGAGAACGACAGCGTGCTTACCTGGGACACGGGAATATGGCATTGAGAGAGAAGTTGAGGGGCATAAAAGGAATAAAGGTACGGCGTACCAGCGCCCAAAGCCACGATATTGCTACCTATAAAGGTCTTGAGCAACTGTGATCGCGTTGGGCGTGCCATATTAATTGGAAATGCTGTCGCAGCAACTTCGATCTCGAGATCTCTGCTTTCACCTGCGAAACCTCGGAGAATCTTTCTTTTTGAGCTCTTTTCTTTATATCACCAACGTTGTGTCAAGGGGTATAGAAAGTGTTGACCTTCAGAGGAGAAAAAGAGGCTTATTCACGATATAACCGGTCCCGACCTTCGCAAATAATGATTTGGTATATCAAACTATAATCAATTGTGCGTCTAGGCTCGAGCAAGCTTAACACGACTATGTATACTTTTGAATACAAACTCTTGTTTGTTTTATATTCGTATTAAACAATTTGCAACCGAAAAAATATGTGGGGTTCGGACACCCCGGTTACTGCGGACTGAAAAATAAGAGATAATGATGGGTAATAAGTATGATATTTTAGGCGTAAGTTCTAGACGGTCCCATTATTTTAGTTGCGACTTTTTTGGGCTGATGGTGAACCTGTGGAATTTGAAAACTTTGAGCAAAGTTCGATCTCTCTGAAGTTATCTCATATGTATTTCTGCTATCCGACGCCACTTTCACGTGGGTTAACAATATACGTTAGTAGCGCTGGTAACTGGTGCACGACGGCTAAAACCAGATAATATATATTTTTGAAGTTATCCAGGGTATTTCAATTACCTACGTAAAAAAAAAAAAAAATATTGTATCAAGACCCAAGGTAAGCCTTTTAATAAATACACAATGTGAACTGAAAGATAATTTGACGATGGTTGTACTTTTATCTAAAACAAACTGGTGGTAAGATATTATATGATGATGATGAACATAA
>PPKA02000032.1:0-30374 GCA_003707595.2 Zygosaccharomyces bisporus
AAAAAAAGAGAAAGAAAACGGTTGTGGTGCGTCAGATATGAGCACAGCTTTCAGTATTCATCCTACCCGCTTCCCGCTATCTTAACGATGGCTTATTTCTGTGAGGAAAATATTATTACAGTAATTATTTCCTCATTTCTTGGCTTATAAAGATTGAGAAAAAATATCAGATTCAGTTAGAAATTAAAAATAATGAGTTTTCTTACCTAATCCCAGACATTCCATGGATAGAATGCAAAAGCCTCCCATTCAGTTAAAAAATTCTGACCTTAATAACGGTGCGCTCGAAACAAAACAATCATTCTACTAAGCTGACGCAAGTCACGTAACCACCAGCTTTGCTTATGAATTTGCTTAGTAACACACAGTATAAGAAGTTAAGAAGGTCTCTTGGCCCAGTTGGTTAAGGCACCGTGCTAATAACGCGGGGATCAGCGGTTCGATCCCGCTAGAGACCATTTTTTAGATGTATCACAATTTTTGTCTCTCTCTCTCGAGTTCGTTAGTCCAAACACGAAAGTTTTTAGCATTATCACACATTTTAGACCCTTAGTCTCGTATTTCAGTGAATTTACTTCTCTTGATTCGTGCCTAGTTTTTCCGCCGCTTGTTTGATTTTCTTTTTAACTTAGAATTCATAGGCCTTTGAACTATCGTTCCCTACAGAATTTCTCAACTCCTAAATTCAAACTAGTAAAGTAACTCATTGGTCCAATTGCATTAGCCTTGATCTAACAATGACTGCAGAAACATGCCTTAACTAGCATAAAATCTGGGCGTTAAATGCTTCTAGTAGCCACGTGATCGCTGCTGAAAAAAAAAAAAAAAAACCTTGACTTATCGATTTCATGCAGTCCAGCCGAGCTAGTACATTACATTTAGAAGGATGATTGACACATTTTTATTAAACTGGACCACTTCGTGAATTCACTTTGTTCCTCTTCCACGTCAGTCAACATGGTCAATGAAGGTCGTCTCAGCAGTGAGGAATTTCTCATCAAAGTGAAGCAGTTCTTCCAAATAGCGAACGAGAAGCATATCACGGTACGTCTCAGTACAAAGCGCCTTGTAGAACATGATCCAGTGGAAGGTAATGCAGAGTTCGATGCCACTCGGAGGCCGCACTATGATGTATCGCAGAAATCTCAAGGCATACATGTAAACGACAATTCCACGAATGAATATGCACTATTAGTCAAGTTGTCCTACGGATCAAGTGCCAAGAAGACTAAATGTTCCACCGTGGTATCTTCTGATCAACTGGATAAGTTCTGGCAGGATTATTCCAGTGCCGTGAAGAGCGGTATGAACGGTTTGGTCAAGAAAAAGAAGAAAAGTAAAGCAAAGGGTAAAGCGCCCAAGAAATAGATTACTATACTAGTTTATTTCGATTTTTATAGATGCAGATTACGTGTAATAAGTTCCACTAAGTCAGAGGCTCCATGACAATGTTGCCTGAGGGATAGATAGCCGGTTCATTACCAATCATGGTTGCGGGGTCCAATTCTTTCCGCGGCACAGGCGTAATCAGAACGAATTCGTAACGATGCTCGTAGCCCTGCGGTGGCGAGGAAGAAGTTTCTGTCGAATTGAGTAGGCCGTTCAGAGACAGCTCAACGTATGCGTATATTTCTTCGATGTCCAAATTAGAATCAAACTTTCTAATGATTCTCGATTGCCCATCCATTCTAATGGCGATCCGGCACGCTGACCCGTCATTAGGTTCTGGATGTAGTTGTGATTTACGCCACAAGAGCCACTGGCGACGGTACAATTCTTGTCGCTCTCGTTCCAGCTGTATTTGCCTTTCAGAGTCTCTTTGACGGGCTGTTTCTTGGTCCCTCCTTAGTGAATCAGAGTACCGCGAGTCCTGCTGCTCCCTTATGAGTCGCTGTAGTGCCAAATTTTGCCTTTGTTGACGAATCTGTACTAATTTGGAATGGCCCTTTACCAGGATGTTTTCAAGGGTATTGTCGTTATACTTGTCTAAATTGCCTTCCAATCTGCCGATCACCTCAATCTTCTTCTCGGCTTTCAGGCACAAGACACCAAGGAAGGGGAAGTGCCTGATTTTCAGAGCGTTCGCAACTTGCAGACCCTCTGAAACAGTCACCTCGCTGAACCATAGGAGCACCTGGTATTTTTTGACCAAAGTTGCGAACCGCTCTGTACAGAGCAGTCCATTGACATATTGCATATTGTTGTCCAGAAGTGAATCATGTAAATAAATTATGGCAAACTTGCACTGTTCAGAACAAGCATTAAGCAAGTCTGTGTAACCTCCTTGAATTATGTCAGAACTCAAGTTACCACTCTCCAAATTGTAAAGTGATTCAAATGTATAAGCTGGTGTATCTACATTGTGGGCGCCGGGGTTTAGAGTCCTTTGAGATTCATTATCCAAAGTCTCTAACAAATTGTTCAGCTGGAACTTTGGATCTGACAGCCTGCTGTTCTTTCTCTTGTAGAATCCGCTAAGGTTGCAAACGGGCTTCAATAGCGAAAGTAATACTATGGTCCATGTCATAATGTAGTATAGCAGCACAAAGGGTATGCGCAAAATCGCAGCAAGTACGGCTCTTTTGGACCATTGATAGTGACGCTGTGTGCCGTCCTCCGCAGTTACCTCAGCTTCCCGCTCGTTAGCCTGCTCATCACCCTCAGGGAATGCTCCAGGAATGGGTGTGAAAGGTGGATCGCCACCATGTATGATCCTTCGCAATAAATCCATATTCTCGTTGAAGTTCCACAGAGCCTGAACTGAGTGTGTTATCCTTATTATTACGATTTATTCCCCTTCCGAATCGCTTGCGAATTTTAAGGTGCCTATTTGTCTAGCGCGTTGGTGAGATAAAATTAAACATAAAAAAGAATTACTTTATAGCATAGGCTCAAACAATTGATATTTCATTAAACACTCATATAAAATGCTTGCGAAATAGTTCCAAATCTCTGTTGGGCAGCCCGTATACTGGGTTGATGGCCGTGAGTCCGGAAGCTCTGTTAGGATCGATGACATTACTATTGATTTTGAATGCGCACGCTACTGTTTCATCTAACATAAATGCATTTTCGGTAACTGCTAATCCCAAGAGCCCGTAATTTGTATGGTAAAAGTCTGGATTGGTCCCTGGTTTGTCCCTGATTCCCGGGCGATTTGCCATCTGACAACAACACAATATATAGTCTCTCAGCGCTTCCTTGTTGATGCACGAGCCATGTCCGTAAGCTTCCAATATGGCTGCCGTACCACCTACCCAGAAACTGTAGCAAACGTCCACGAGCTTGTTACTGCGCCCTGAGAGGCCTTTTTCGCCGTTGTATTGTCTCTGACTACACCAGTCGGCTAGCCTATCCAAATCCACTCTGTCGAGCGCCCCCAAAATAGCTAATGATGCTACTGCGCAAAAGGTATAACCGCCGTGAGCCTCATCTCCATGCGTAACAGCTCCAAAGCCTCCCTCGTAATTCTGGCAATCAATTAAAAAATCTACAACGTTTTCACAGAGTTCTTCGGTAAGTAATCCCAACATGGAAGCTACGCTGATAGCACAGTAAATACCTCGAGTATCGTATTCTCCGACTCTGTAGCAAGTTTGAAATCCTCCATCTTCTCTTTTCAGTGATAGCAGCCAAGAGTAAATCGCTTTTCTATTGATCTTGTCCCAGCAATTATCAACATTCTCACAGATTGCCAATGCATTCACAGCTGCATATGTACTAGCTAGATGCGGCAGTTGTCCCACACCACCTCCAAAGGGTCCTCCTAGCGCGTTTATCCCAAATGCTTTGCGGTATATGCGACGTCTGGTCTCCTCTGACAGCCAGCTCCAATCTAGGACTTTAAGCCCATTAGCGACCCAGTAAAGGAGCCAAGGTACTGATGCATCCAGTGAAGTCATACCCGGCGGCAATGTGTGAGAAAATAGAGAGTCTAAAAAAGTCCTGTGAAAGTCTTTATTTAGTGCCGGTGGTTCACCCCGTTCTAGCAATGCTTGACAAGCATGTAGCAGCTCCTTTCGTGTCTCGGTCGTTTCAGTTTCAACCTCTTTGACCATAGGTATTACTTGCTCCTCAGCTTTGTCTTCACTTGGCACGACCCTCTCTATAGGGAGACGTTTTCTACCCAGCAAAGTTCCTTTGGCGCTTTTCAACCCGGCATCCTTCCTAACCATTTTACTAGCAGCTTAAGTAGCCTTTTTTGGTGGCCCTTGTGAGGTTCAGTTGTGGCATTGTGATATCAATCGCTTCTTCAGGTAATTTTTCTTGTTCACGATCCAAAAGCTGATCATGAAAAGTGTTAGGAATCAATGAGGCGCATGGCATAAACTCTAATGGATCATTGGGAACTTTTAAATGAATTGCGGCGGTCAGTATACTTGGAAAAAAGTAACTACAATGTTACAGAGAAACTTAAAAGTTTGATTATCATTGCCTCCAAAAGTGATGATATCGAGTTTGTGAAGTCAGCATTGATTCTTAAAGAGGACTTCGATGCATTGAATCCGAAACGGAAAGTACTATGGTTGACTTCTAGCCTACGTGGCGATCTTTATCCCCCGCTTCCAGTCGATATAGCGGGACCATTAACGTGGAACAGCTTTTCACTGTTGACTGACAATGACAAATACAGCATCGAACAGGCTTTAGTTGTGAGTAAGGATGAGCAAGAACTATCTCAGTGTCGAGATATTGCCGATTGCTCATTTGTCGCCTCATTAATCAGTATGGGGGTACAGAACGTAGAACGACCACCAATCCGAAAAGTCAGCGACAACACATATCATGTCAATCTTCATTTTAATGGCTCTGAGCATAGATTAGTATCCGTTGAAACTTCCCGTGTGCCGACGGATGCCAAAGGTAACCAATTGAGTGTATGTAGCGGTGAACTCATGGACAAAATTGTTGAAATGGCTTATTTGCAGGTCAAGGCAGGTTCTTATACCACAAGTGGCTCTAATACAGCGATAGATACGTTCATTCTGACTGGTTATGTACCGGAAGTGAAGCGTACTGGCAAACCTGTTGTTCTTACGAAGCTTGTTGAGTTATTTCAAAGTGGTACATGTCTATTAGCCGTTGGAACGGGTTCTTGTCATTCAAAGCTGCCCTCACATTTGTTGAAGAACCATGATTATCCAGTTATAGGCGCTGACCTTGAACACCAAATGATTTTCCTACAAGACCCGCTGGATTCCCTTATTCGTCCCAAGGTAAGTTTCAAAGAACTAATTGATAACTACGAACAGCTATACATCAATTGGAACGCTCGAAAACTTTTCGCTTACGAGAAGACAGTAGAGTTTTTTTACAATTTGGATAAGTGCAATAACTTTGATACCGCCATGAGTAAACCACTCTTCCTCTTGGAGAATAAATCTGCTGAAATCCAAATGGTGTGGTTACTGCTAGAATCCCATTTGCAGTCAGAAAGAGGCATCGCTTATTTGCGAGAGCTACCAAAAAACGCATTAGCTGCCGTTGGTGCACCTCAAGAGGGAGCTTGTGATATGGGACTGCAGCTTCTAAAATTGACACTTCCGCCGCATGGGAGCAAGACCCTATTTTGTCACTCTTCGTTGAGTAATGCGTTTAGTATTCATCTTTACTCTAATTCAAATCGAGTGATCCTGACTAGATCTGCGGCCGAAAAACTTTCACGAGTCGTTGAATGCAGGGCGTTTAATCTACCAGATTGCTACATAGGTTCCCCCTCTTACTACAAAAATCCTACTGTCAAGCTCGAAATAGACCCATTAAAGGATGTTAGGCAAGTCACAATAAATTTGCAACTACTATCGCAGAATCCGAAAGACATGGTCAACATGCAGATTTACCATTTGAATGACCACAGTCTGCAAAAGCCCATATTTGCAGATTCAAATTACACGCAACAAAGGTACGATAAACCATTCGTTCTCCTGTCAAGCCATGTTGCATACAAGATAATTTGTTCTGCCTACTCTGACGAACCTGACCATTGCTACCGGTTGCAAGTTTCTGCGGGTGACAGTGCATCCCTTCTACCAAATATTCATCTTAAGCAAATCTCTCTGCGGTTCGGCGGTCTCCCATTCCAGCTGGAAAAAAAAATACACTGCACCCACAAGAAGATAACTATCCCATTATTCACAAGCACAAATAATACCTGCTTTATACGTATCGTCCCATCAACCCTGTCTCGGCTTGTGCAAGTGCGCTGCAGTATTCGCAGCAATTCTTGCACATCCATCTGCGGTACACAAGACTTTCAACATTTTTCACCTGGGGGTATCGTACTTGAAAATTTCAGTTTAAGGGGACCTTCCAACTATGCACTCATAATTGAACTCAAAGAACCAAAATCAGGACTCGACTTGTCCTTTCTAACGCTAGCCGTCGGTTCCTCCAAAAAGCTCATTATGGACGAACATTTTTGCTAAGGGTCTTCCAACTTCCTTAATCTCTGATAGACTTTAAATTACTGGCTGTCCAAGTATGGAATTTGAAATTTATAATATCTTCCTTTTTGGATAGATCTTTCTGTTTGGCAACATATTACATATGTCTTTACGGCTCTCCAAAACTGTGGCAGTGTCAGTGAATGCAGATGACTTACTCCCCGAGGACGACGGTTGCGATGATTATGAGAAGAATTCTGGTGGGTGGATTAATGCGTTGCTCGGAATTTTTACCACACATCCTTCAGATTGGCACCTTGCAGTGAATGAAAGGCTTGAAACTATAGACTGGGATTCGAAATCCGCAACTGTTGCCCAGCCATTGGGAAATGTTTTAACTTTTACGTTTTATACTGTGAGGCTTCTACAAAACAGTTTGATTAGACCCAATTTAGGCAAAATTAATAAACGGACAGACAATTTTGACTTGTCAAAATCAGAACTTTTAAAACAATACGAATACTTGTCACGATACACTTTGGAACGAGGTCAAACGGCAGAGTCTCTGTACTATCGCGTACTGGGGCACCTGAGCAGATTATTCGGCGTGTTGATAATTTTCCTATTGCTAATCAATAGCTATGTCACCTACAAATATCTTATGGGAGATTTTCGAACTTACTCATTTTTTTATCTCAAGCGAAGTCCTCATTCGAAGAATATCACGAAAAGCTCTTTGAAACAACTTGGAAAGGACAAAGATGAACAATCCCTATGGTCTCTGCTGTGCTATTTTTGTGCTGGCGCAAAAGATAGGAATAAAGCATCATCTCCAGATGACGATGACGATGATCATTTCTATCAATTGTCCAAATGGACACCTTCGAAGTTTATTACAACCATGTTTGTTTCATTTTCTCCGACCTGCATAATATTCCTACTTTTGACGGATGTCTCCTTTTCCACCGTGTTCGCGGTGCTTTTTCACCAGTGGGCTTTACGATTTCTAATAATCAATCGTTACAGTAGCAGAATCGAACATGAATCAGTCATAGCTAGCGCAACTTTAGCAGAATGGGACGCTAAATTTGTTAAGCCAAAAATGTCTAGGAAAGTTCAAGACGTCGCTATTGACGCTACACCTTATGGAGATGGAATCATCAAGTTCTTTCCTGCATTAAGCACGAACAGGTCACACACTTTCCAAACGCATTCTTTATCAGGAGATATCATAACCGAAACATTCAACCCGGAGACTCAAGAATTCGAAGACTTGGACGACGACATTCCAACGCATAATGTTGTAAAGACGCTTCCCCATATTGACCAGTATTTTTTTCGTGGAGAGCCATATGGACGCCAACGATCTGTAGCAATGAATGAATCTCCCCATCAATTTTTTCGAAACAGAGAGCAGAGCCCTCCCAGATTATCTAGAGTGAGCCCGCAAGCTGGATTCTGTGGGTCTTTGGCTTCGTCGACATCTGGCATGTCGACGCCTCTCGTGAGACCCGAAAGGCCAACATACTTAAATCCTGCATACTCAAAAACTACATTAAGTGGTAGAGAAGATTATTTCACTAGCGAATTACCCCGGGGAAAATCGAAAAGTCCCCTGAGAAACCCTCCCTACAATTCGAGATCAGAGCTACGTTCGCCTGATTGGCACAGGGACCGCAGTTCTTCTTTGAGCTCAGGCCAAAGTGCTGAACACTAGCGTAGTGATTCTGATACTTAACATGGGGTTAATAGTTATGTATACATATTTTAATGAATGAGAGAAGGAAATTTTAGAGAGTGATGACAATAACATGAATTAGGTAAAATTTTACAATTCGTTCCAGCCAAATAGCCAGTTATTCAACTTATTCAAAACACCAGATTGCTTCTGACTGTCATTTACCTCTTGCTGGCGCATCTTACTTTCCAGGCTTCTCAAGAAATAGTGGTTATCTGCCGCACTGTTGTGCGTAAAAAGAGATTTTCCGTCCTTTATATCAAGTCTTCGGCTTGGGTGCGTCACTTTTGAATGTTCCAGTAAGTTGTTGGCAGTAGTAGCAGCTGGAGACAGATTGCATTTATCTTTTCTTCCACTATCAGTAAGATTTTGAGAGTTTTGGCCAGAGATATCCTCTTTGTTCCCGAAAACGTTTGCAGCATTGTCAGCAAGCGTGGTAGGTGCCACAGAAAAGTCCAAGTTGCCAATGTCGTCTTGTTTCTCGATTTTACATGATGCCAGCTGCTCCACAGCCTTTTTATTGTAGGGAACACACCCGACCAAGGAACCCCCGAAGACATGACCATTTTCCTCTAAGGCACGCAGAGCAGATGAGGGTGAGTCATAAGTTAATTTGACCCATCCGTCTCCTGTAAAAATGGGATATTTTCTTCCTGGTTTTGCACCATGAAGTTTGTTGCCATGAAGTCTCAAAGTAGCTGTATTTATGCCAGATGAACATCTTAATACTTCGAAATCCTCTAAGATATACCCGAATTTCGAGAAGTGTGTGATTACCATGTTCGAAATGGACTCTGGATATCCAAACACGATTACTGCACTTTCGCTTGAAGCCTGGTTTGAAATCTCTCCTTGTTCACCGCTATGATCCAGCCTCTGCTTGTTAGAATTCTTGGAAAAACCACCCTTGTCAAAGGCATTGAACTCGCTACCTGCACTGAGTCTTTGCTTTATCGCGGACGAAGTTTGTGAAATGTCCTGTGTATCGCCTGGCAAAATAGAATTAGAACCCATTTGAGAAGGAATAGCTATCATTGCGCCAAAATCATCCTCCCTTTGCCAATCATAGAGTGATATGTTTGGTGGAGCCTCGTTGGAATCCATTAAGATGCCTGTATTCTTCTCCACACTAGCTGCCGGTTTAGAGATTGGCGATGATTGGAAAGCCCCAGCATCTCTTTTGGTGCCAAAGGCAATGCTATCAAATCCTGAACGCACGGTTGAACTAGCAGTATTATTGTCAACTTGAGTAGAGTCGGCAGATGGCGAGCGTTTCGTCGTTCTTTTCACTATAGATTGTGGAATGGCTCGTTTCCTTGGGTTGTTGAACCATTCAGGTTCTCTTTGTGTTTGAAATCCATTCTGTTGGTTCAGGCCCGATGATAAAAGTGTGTGCGATTGCTGCTGTGATGTGGGGACTTGATTCAAAGGCTGATACACGTTCTGTTGTTGCAACTGTTGTGGCTGTTGTTGAGGAACATTTACCGAAACGTTGGCAAATCTATTACCACCTGTACTTTGGGGCTGCCCAGCAAACATCAATTAGTATTTGGAATGGCTAGCAAGGGAGATATTTCAGGGCTAAATATCACTTTATGTACTATAAAGGATTCGTCAACTGCTCTTTATGTTGAATCAGCTTCTAATTTTTGTACGATGAAAAATTTCGGGTACATGAGAAAACAGGAAAAAAAGATACGCTAGGATAAGAAGTAGGTACAATACTTACTCATTTATAACTTTAACCACTATCTTTCCGCGACTTTTGTTAGTTTTTAGCCTTTCAATAGCTTTTTCATAATCCTCAAAATCGTACACAGAGTCAATGAGCGGAGAGTATTTCCCTTCTGCAATGAGCTGAGCGCCAACTTTCATATAATCTTGTTTGCATGGCAAAAGCTCGAGACTATAATTGAATTCTCTAATGGGGTTGATCAGCCTGAGAAGCATGCGTGCGCCAGATAAGCTGACATAACCAGGAGCCCGATAGTTTGCCTTCTGGTCACCTACAATCGTAATGTAGTAAGAGTTTTCGGATTTCGGTTTGAGAAATTTGTCGATCACTGGGAAAAAGTCGCTGTTGCCAACAGAGTCGTAAATAAGATCAAACTTTTCATTCCTCAGAGTTCCGACCATCAACTTGCCCACCTCCTCGATGACGGGGCCCTCGTCGTAGGGAATCAAGTAGTCAAACCCGGCAGACTTGTTATGCTCGAACGATTTGCTCGAACAGATACCGACCACTGTACCGACGTGCAGGACATGCTTGGCAATGTGGACTAATGCATAAGACACGGAAGTAGAAGCACCAATAACTAGAATTTTGGAATCTGGGCCTAACTTTTGTCCATAATTACATAGTCCACTGTAGGCAGTACCAAACACTAGTGGCCATGCGGCATTGATTACAAATGGGTCCTGGTCGCCACTTGGTGGGGTCGCCATATGTGTAATTGCCTGCTGTTTAGCGGGATTCAAGACCAAATAATTGCTTAAAGAGCCACTATCACCATATAAATGGAAGAAACAGCCGTTCACCCTGTCACCAATCTTCCATTGTGAATCGACATTTTTTCCCCTTCTTATAATGGTACCAGCATAATCTCTAGAGTAGGTCTTGGGACTGTTGCTAAACGGGATTTTGAAGCACAAAGCATGAAGCAGGACATCTACCGGATTTAAGGCAGCGGCGTGCACTTGAACCACAATTTGGCTATCATCGTAGCAAGTATCTAAATCGATTTCCTTGCTTATGATCTTAGCAGGAGTACTGCTGCTAATAAACGTAACTGCACGGTTGATGGCCTTACTCATATTGTCTAGTTTGAATTCTTTCAGATTCACTGTTGCTCATCGCGACAGAAACAGCTTCTGTACTACTCACTACGGTAAATGAGTTTTATCGAGGGTGCCGTCAGGGTAATCGAAAAATCGTGATCTGAATAGAGGTTTCTTATCATTTGGACTGCTTGTGCAATTGATTCAGCTCACGTCTCATCTTGACATATCCCAAATGTATTTTCCCCACGAAATGGTCTGCCAGTCTTCTATCAGTGTCTAGCCTAGAAAGGTAAGCACCGCAGACTTCACACACCTGGAGCTTCTGTTGTGCACTCTGTCCAATATTTTCGGTCATGTTCTTGACTTTTTTGCCCACCTCTACTCTTTTAGCTTGCAGTTCCTGTAGTTTGATTCCTTGCTTTATAGCCTGGGAGACTTCGTTAGCCTTTAGCAGCGACTCTATTTCTTGAATCATGAGACCGATCCTTGTGTCCAAAATGTCCAACTCTCCAGTAAGTTCTTGAATCTTTGCGCGCTCCTCAGGGGTGTGTTCTAATTTCTTCAAGGCCATAGCGATTTGACCGTTGCAGTCATTGATAAACTTCTGTAAGATGGCATGGTATTCTCTTTCAAATTCTGGGAATTTCTTGCCTCTCTTCCTTTCTCTTTCGTATTGCAGCTTATGTTTCGTTAGGTGAATTTGCGGGCATCTACCAATGCTATTCTTGGTTCCTTGAAATAGATCGTGGGGACATTCACCGACGAGAAACGATTTGCATATTCGTGTATCGTACAGACCAAGATCGTTATGCCTGTAACCACGAGAGGTCCGGTTGCGAATCTTGTTAGAATCTCCTCCAACGAGCTGCTCAAGCAGCTTACGCTGTTCGGTAGCAGAAGAGCCCATATGATATTGCTGGATTTTGTTTTCAGTCGAGATACTGAATTAGGTGATGACTTCGTTGAACTTCATTTTGAGCGCGCTGTCATGTCAGATATCACATACGAGGAAACAATGACAGACAATCTGAAAATATAAGCCCTGATCATGATACCACGATAGTTTTACGATAATATTGTGGAAATTACCTGAATTTTTTATGTGTTGGAATATACTGAGGCTCACTTAACAAAGCACATACATGGCTGATTGTGCGTTTTAATGCATACTTCGGTACACTTTGCTTTTATGGAAAGCATTATGGCGTAAAAATTCACTTAATTAAATACTTTATAATATTACTGCGATGTCAATCCAGAGAGAATACAGAGCAGTATTCGCAAATGGAGGCTTTTTTTCTGTTTCGGATTTTGTGCAAAACACAAAATTGAAAGATGGGATCATTTTGCTTGCATGCCAGACTTCCCTGCGTCTTCGTTTTTTATTAAATATTGTGTTCATTGTTGTTACTTGGCATCATTCTTGTTTTTTTGTTATGCCTTTTTAAGTTGCAATTCAATGTCTTGACACAAGAAGCAAAAGCATACTATGCTGTCGAAGCACTTATTTAAGCTAGCCAACACTTTTTATGGTTTTTTAGGTACTGGGAAAAAGCTTGAAGAAATCGACACAGTATTGATCCTCGGTGGCTCCAATGGTTTAGGCAGGGAAATCTGTCATGCGCTTTTCAGAAGCAGGATCGTCGTAGTGAATGTGGACTCAGAAAATCCATTTCCAGTGAGCAGAAGCTACAAATTTATACACTGCAAAGATTTTGCAGATACTTCATGTGTACAGGATGCGATGCAACGTGTGAAGAATTTAAAGCATCCTATTACTGTCTTAATCAACAATGTCCACAAAAATTTTGAAAGCATATACAGCGAAGAGATCGATCTACAGATAATCGACGACTCGGTAGATCAGATGCGCGACTGCATTGCGAGTAATCTGACTAATGTTATGATTGCCACGAAATTCTTCCTGAAAGAAATTGTTAGCCAGACTATTCGATTGACAAACGGCAAAGTGCGGGACTACTACGTTGTCAATATGAGTACACTTTTAACATTGCATGTTCCAGAGTGGGCTTCAGGATATGTCTCTTCCAAAGCGGCTCTGAATCAATTTCATGACGCACTGACCTCGGAATACAAGTGCAGCCCCAGAAGAACCAAAATTAAAACACTACTAGTATTCTTACCGTATGTTAAAGAGCTCGAAAAGTGGGAATATTTGACTCCTTACCTATCCGACCAACTCGTCAATTGTTTGCAAGATGGCAGGCGTGGGGATGTTTTACTTCGGCCCGACGATTCTCCTTTAACCGCTTGCAAGTTCCGGGATTCTACAACTTGCCATTTGGCTGAAATGCTTCCCAAATGGAAGCAATAGAAAATATATAGATATGTGCAACAGCAAAGCCCGTTTTCTTATACTATTCAGGGCTCTCATTTAGCCGAAGTTGAAAAAAACGGCCTCGATTTCGAACCTTCGCGTCAATCAAGGGCTCATCTAGCAAAGCATGAATCCAACGGCGCGGGTGTGGTTCAAGACGAGTTCTTATGCTCTGAGGGCGGTGTGTTTTGTTCACATCGTGCATACTTATATTTATGAATTCACCGAGACCAGAGGTGAGTCAATGTTACCAACATTGGCAGCCTCTAATGATTACGTTCACGCTTTCAAAAAATACAAGGATGGTAAAGGCTGCAAGATGGGGGATTGCATAGTGGCTGTAAAACCCAGTGATCCCGATCACAGAGTTTGTAAACGTATTACTGGTATGCCTGGGGATGTGATTCTTGTTGATCCGAGCGTAGGTATGCCAGTTAATAGTTCCAATCTCCCGAGTGAGGTCGAAGAATCGGACGAGGATGAGAGTTTTCAAACTTACGTAAAAGTTCCCAAAGGCCACGTCTGGGTCACCGGTGATAACTTGTCGCATTCGCTAGATTCTCGGACTTACAACTCGTTGCCTATGGGTCTGATTAGAGGGAAAATCCTGGCAGCGAATGATTTTAATGAGCCATTCTGGGGGGGTAGCAAAGGTAACTTTTGGGGGTTCAGGAAAATTGAAAATGCTTACGTGAAGGAGGATTGATCTTTATCTATCTTATTATGTAGTTTCAGGCTAGCGCAATGCTTTACCGAAGTTTCTCAGACATTTGGTGCTCAACCATAGGGCTGGAATGAACAGTAAAAACGCATATTTCAAAGTATCAAAGATACTCGTGCCATTGTAGTACCTGGCAAAAATGAATTCGAAACCCATCACCGAGCCAACAAAAGCCAGGAAGTAGACTATCGTGAAACCTTGAGGTAGCCCGCCAAAACTCAAAGAGCCCGTCATCATCCAAGAGACCATGAGCCCAAGTGTTGCAAGCACAATGGCAAAAGAAAAAATTTGAGCAAAGGCCCAAGAGACGGTTTCGGGCTCAGGGTTGAATACGTGGTGAATTTCTGGCTTGGCCCCAAACCTAGTGGGCTCAATGTATGTCACTGTCTCGCTGACATCTAATTTTACGTCAAATAGGGTAGAAAAGATGCCGTCTCCCTCTTGTGCAAGCACGACAGAACCCGTCAAAACCTCGCCTTCGTGCACTGCCGAATGCAGCAATTTTTTTGACAACTGGTTTACTGGGATTTTGAATCTGTAAAGAAGCAGTCCTTGGTTTTCAGTCAATGTGGCTTGGATAGCTTGCTCCAGTCCTTGATCTGGCAGCCCCAACAGTAACGTAGCTTGGGCTAATCTGACATCAGAGGCAAAATTCAACTCAATTGTCTGATCCAACTTATCCAGAATAACGGGCTGCTTCAGTTTCTCGGACTGTGAATTGATGGCCCCTATCATTATGCCTCGTTTATCGGTGTCTGGGAAAGCTAAATGGGCATCTTTAATGGTCAATGCTTGACCCAGCGTGGCAATAGCAAAGAGACCGACGGTTCTCAACAGTTTCATTAGCTTTGGATCTTAGAAAAAAAGGAAACACTAATTGGAACGTTCTGAACTCCTTTCGATGTTTAGCAATGCAAGTTAAGCAATGGACATAAATATTGTACTCTGTCTGAACACGTCCTTGTAATCTCGGAAACCTTATCTGGTTACCCGCACTCCGTGCCGAGCCTCTGAAAACTGAGCGACGGCGCTAGTATCGTCATCCTGCGCGCCACAAATACGCGAAGTACTATTGAATTGCTCATTATCTTGCTGCTGCTGCTGTTTCTGGTCCTCATTCATGCTTGGAAGGTCTGCTGGTTGTTCTCCTTTAGTGTGGTTGCCCATCTTGGTGAGTGTCGACTTTAGGCGGTGATCGGTCTTTATGTAAAGAGATTGGGCAAACTTGAAAGTGACATCGCTGAAGAATCCAAAAATAACAACTCCAGACGCAAACATAAATGAAATTCCCAGTAATGGTATGATGAAGAAACTTGCAGCCGTTGCAATTGCCAAAAAGGAAACAAAATATATCAGAAAATACACGGAGGAGAGCGTTGCCATGATAAATACGAATATGAGAAGAGGAATCAAATTTATGATTGCAATTATCACAAATAGGGTAGTAGAATACGGTTTCTTTTGGAATCTCACTACCAACTTGACTAGCGTAGTCTTCACTAGGCCTGCGGATTTCTTGCACGACGGAACAACGTAGTGACCGGTAAAAGATGATAAACCAGAATTTGTCACAAATAGATCGCTATAATTCAAACACAAGTGGAGCCAGAGAGAAAATGCACTTTGAATACTTCGAAATTTCCTATTTTATTTTTAAGTAATCGTGAAAACGAAAAAAAAAAAAAAAAAAATTAATAATTTGGTTTTTGCGTCGCGCGGCTGAAACTTCAGTATTCAAAGGGCATCTCTTCTCAAATATGGCTTTGCCACATGAATCTCGTTAGTAAAGGCACTGTAACATTTTTTCTCTCTTGGGCTTAATTTTGGATTGCATACCTTATGAACGTCGTTGCTTTTGGGAAGCACATGTTCAGATAAAGGGCACAGAGCCAAAAATATTCATAGAGTTTGGATTGCAGTTTGTCAACCGCATCAAGAGCTCCCAGAGCTAAATTGGTCCACTTTTTCCGAATTCGGGACCTTAAATGGGCTGTATTGTTAGCAATTGAAGCAGAATTCTGTTTTGAGCCTCCATCTATCATACCGCTTGTATAAGTGTAACTCAGCAAAAGTTCTTGTACTTCGGACTCTGTGAAGGGACCCGAAATAGACTCTGCGAGCTGCTCAAACTTTTTAGAGGAGATTTCGTTGATCGGCTCCAAAGTTCTGATCTGTTCCCTTAGTGAGAGCGGTTTAGCCGCCGAGCTCGCTTCGCTGCTTACGGCTGTAAGAGAATCCCTTGCATCCTGAAAAGGTGGCAGTTGCGACTGATTTAAGGCATATTTCTTGTTTTCTTTGGTCTTGAAGGCATCAAGTCTTTCACTGCTCTTGGAAAGCTTAGCAAACTTGGATGGGGCTTGAGACTCCTGTTGTACATTCTGTAAATTGCTGAAGGAATCGCCGTATATTTGCTTATGGCAATCAGAAGCAGCCATATTATATTTAGATACTTACGGTTAAGTTTTTGGTGCTCTTCAAGAGTTGAAGTACAGTCTTTATGGAGAACTTGTCAAATTTTATTTTTATACTGCCACGCATCAAGGCGCGTCACATTTTTTTTTTTTCGATGTAAAAGAGACGTTGAAACGAAAATGAACAAATGGACCTTGTAAAATTACTGCGCAGAAATTCTCTTGCCATAATGTTGGGCATGATGTATTATGTCTAGAGAGCAAATGTTATTTGCTCAGAGATGCATGTCTGACGGGTTCCTTCTTAAATCAAGTGAACCATTAGAGCCAGTCAGCGGTCTGGTCATCATGTTTATTGCATAGGCACAAGCCATAAGATTAATGCTTGTTATTTAAAAGGATACAGCCACTGATGTGGTAAATGTTTGAATAGGTCATAGGGCAGCAGCTTGATGAATTGGAAATGTCGCAGATGGTAAGAAAAATTTTGCTAAGGTTATCCTATCATATTATGCCAGTAATTCAGTCATCAAGCGCCACACAACGAGTCAATATATCTGAAGATTGTTGGAAGCTCTTTTTTAGGGACTCGAAACCATTCCTTGTGCCTTGTGTTACCCTCGGGGTCGCATCCGTAACAGTAAATGAGACCTTGGCCATATCGTTGCCAAAGGCGTTTGTGAATCCTATTCTCGATAGCAGCAAGTGTTTGCATACCTTCGCCATCTGCAAAAAAACCTCCATTACGGTAGGTACGCAATTGGGGCATAAAAGATTGATTTGGGTCCTTGCTTTGACTCAACGTCAATCTGGAGAACATTTTGGTAAGTTTTTCAGACTTCTTCCTTTGATTGCAAAGTGAGTGGACTCTTTCAGGTGTTAGGTTAACTATCGGATGCTTACAACTATTTTGCCATTCGAGCAATCTAGTACTCACACATGATCGTGTAGTCATCCCGATTTTGCAAAGAATAGAATCATTACTAGACCAGTGATGCCTCTTTCCATTAGGATGTAAGATGGAATCATCCACGTATAGCCAATTGAGATCTGCAACGTTGCGTGCAAGGAGCGAATCATACATGTGTCTATAGGTATAGACATAAATGAAGCCAGGTTTGTGGGTATCCCTGACTATCGGAACATTTTGATCTTGCCAAGTATGATGATGACAGTACTGGCCATTAGTGACCTGTAATTTACATCTAATACCCTTTTTAGTGATGCCTAAGACACTGCATTGTTGTTCGTTTGTCTGTAAATGAGTGTTTTTACAACATTTTTTCCCTTTCAAAAACACAAGGTTCAAGTGAACAATGCTCATTTCAGAGACTTACGAGGACGTCAAGACCTCCTTTGGCACCACATTACGAATCTACGTATTTACTCCCAAGATCAATGGGTACCCGCATGCAAAATTCCCTGGTGTTGTGCTGTACAGCGAGATATATCAAGTGACCGGTCCAGTGCGCCGCTTTGGTCAAAGAATTGCATCTCAAGGGTATGTAGTGGTAGCTCCTGCTATTTATCATAATTTTGTGGGACCAGAACCACTAGCCTATGATGCTGAGGGCACCGATGAAGGAAATAAATACAAAGTTGAGAAGCCCCTGGAATCCTATGACGAAGACAATCGCTTATGTTGTGACTTGCTATACAGATTGCCCCAATTTGGTGGTAGAATTGGTGCGACTGGCATGTGCCTTGGAGGCCATTTAGCGTTCAGAGCGCTGTTAGATAAGAGAGTGACATGCGCCACCTGCTTTTTCCCCACGGATATCCATACTAGGACCTTGGCATTGGGCCAGAAGGATGATTCCTTGGTAAGACTATGTGAGGAAGCTGGTCCCGAACAAGAATTGGTGTTAATCTTTGGTACCTGGGACACACACGTACCACCTGAAGGACGCGACTTGATTAGAGCTAGATTAAGAGAAGCCGGCGTCGCCTTTAGCTTCTTAGAGGTTCATGGCGCCCAGCACGCCTTCATTCGGGACGAATCTAGCAAGGGTAGGTACGATGCCGCTATCACGGAGTCATGTTTGGGCTTCCTTTATGAGCAGTTTCAACGTAAATTGAATACTAATTTGGGTGAATTTGTCGATGAACGGAAGGAATTAAAACATGTTTGTTGATATTTCAATTGATGGTTTCTAATCTAGAGGCAATTCTAATTTTTTGAGTAATATATTTTAGTACATGAACCTCTTTGATAATCACAAGATATTTTTCCTTTTGTGTAGCCCGCCAGTAAATATAATCGTCAGATGTTGTTTACGTTCTGTAGGTGTGGTACTTTGTTTTATGATTCGAAAGGTATTCAAATAAGGGCCCCAATTCTCAAGCCTTGCCAACATGATAGATGCGACCACTGTGATTAATTAAGTCAGAACTTACTACGGAAATCTCCTCCTAAAACAACATTCGTCAATTCACAATATATCTTTTTACTTAAAAATTTCATAAAATAAATTGTTAAAATTGAAAGGAAAACTCATAAACATAAAAAAAATACCCTACACGAAAGATAAGAAAAAAATTTGTAGAAGCGTCCGGAGGACATTGATTGCATTACATGCGTACCAGGGCTTCATCTTATCGAGAGCTCTTCCGCAAGCAAAACTAAATAACTCGATGCCGCGAACACGCTGGTCATATTTAGGAACGCTGATACTTTTTAGCGCCGTAGCTGCCGTTATACTGAATGTCTACAATTACGACTCAAAATTCATCACGATAAAATCGAAAAAAACTCCTACACATAGTGTTTGACGTGTAACTAATACACTGAGAAATATACAAATCGCTAAGAAAAGGGTACTTTTACCTGAGAATTTACATCAACAGGGTTTGTGACATCAGGGAAAACATTACTTTTGCAGTGTGAACCTACCGCTATTATGATAAGCGTCAAGAGGAGAGTTCGGCTCGTCCTTAAAAAAACGACCAATCTTCCATCTTTCCGGCACTAAAAACATTTTTACACTTTCAATTTTCTCATAGGACCAAACATTTATTTTTTGAGAGTCCGACAGAAGTGAGCACAATCAGTGTTGTTTCCCTTGTAATTCTTCCAAATTCAACCATTACTCTTTAGCAAGGACGTAAACGCTTCACAGTAGTGTAGATCCCATGGTTCCAGTTTCAAATTTCGTTTCAAGAAGTTCTACCGCACTACAAAAAAATTGCATTAACAATAGACTCAAAGAGGTAAACACCTTCCGAAATATTTTTTGGGCTTAGGTTACACCAGAAACAGGGGTTTTGGCAGTAAATTAGAGCAATCTATCCACTCGATTCGCTTGTCTTGCGTGTATTCGCTGGTCCCCGCTGCACTAATTCTTATTCCTTTTAGTTACTACTAGGTTGCATTTTATCATCTAAAGCGTAGGCGGTTAGCACATTATTTAACCTGCTGCTAAAAACTTCATCCCACAATACGTTCAGAGCCCAAAGTCTTCCAAATTCCGTTGGATCTCTATCAAAAAAAAAGCCCTTCAATTGAAAATTTCACCCTTATAGTACAAGTTATATTGGACGGCTTATCCTATAATGTTGGGCTTGCGACCTTTGAAATTTCAAGAGAGGGCGCGTGCCGCCGATATCGGTATTAGGGTATCGAATGCAAAACGATTCTGATGCAAAGTCAGCAATGCCATATCCATAAAATTCTAGGATGTCCACATTTCCCTGATACTGTAATCGCGTCAATTTCTTGTTTAGCACCACATATGGCTTCGCCCAGCTTTTGACTAAAACTGGCGAGCCTAGACCAGGTTTCACCAGCAGGAAATGAACGTAAAACATGGCCACGAAGAGATATCTGTCATAGGCCTAAGGCGCATCAAGTGAGTCAAAAAAAGCTATGACTTCGCGGGTACCATGTATAAATGTAGCTGCATAAGGCCCCCATTCAAAGGAATCACGAACAAATCTGCGTTCTTTAAGTCTCTCATCAGGTAACTAACTTTGGTCTAGTCTTTGAACGCTCTAGCTACAGTGTTGCATGGCGGTCCCATTAAATGAAGGTAGCTCTTAGGGCATTGCATCCATGCCTTGGGATTAACAGTATCTATGAGACTGTGGGCAAACTCTCTTAGCACCAGTTAAAAATTCAACAGTAGTGACGTTGCGAGTGCGATTAACATACGCCATTTAAGACTTTGAAATCATTTATCGATAATGCTTGCAGGTCGCTTTCAAAACTCGTATATATTACCCGCACAATTCTTGTTCCCCTTTGAAAAATTTTCAAATAATATCATAAAAAAATGCTAGAGATGCCTACCCATATTGATACAGACAATACACGATCCTCTAGACTATTCAAGCACCCACGTCGCCATGAGACCTATTATGTTGGTGGGGCATGAGCGTCCCCTGACCCAAGTCAAGTACAACCGTGAAGGTGACCTTGTCTTTTCCTGTTCTAAGGATAATGTCGCCAGCGTGTGGTATTCGATTAATGGTGAAAGACTAGGCACTTTGGAAGGCCACCAGGGTTCCATCTGGTCTATTGACGTTGACCAATTCACACAGTTATGTGTCACTGGTAGTGCAGACTACAGTGTCAAAGTGTGGAACGTCTCTGACGGGCGCACCGTTCATACATGGAAATCTCCAGTGCCGGTTAAAAGAGTCGAGTTTTCGCCTTGCGGTCGTTACGTTTTGGCCATTCTAGATGATGTTATGAAATACGTGGGCTCTGTGAACATTTACGAAGTGAAGAGAGACCCTGAGACGCATGAGGCATTGGAATTCGTCGAGGAGCCAATTGCTCGTATCGAGACCCATGAAGGTCTTGCCGCTGCGCAAGTCGCTGGGTGGTCCACAGAAGGCAAATACATTTTGGTCGGGCACAAAGATGGTAACATCAGCAAATACAACTGCCACAACAACTACGAGTTCTGTGGTTCTCTACCTCTGCACAAGGGCAATGTGAGCGATATCCAGTTCTCCCCGGACCGCACCTATTTCATCACTTCTTCGAGAGACTCGAACTCCTACATTGTTGATGTGGATCAGTTGCAAGTATTGAAAAAATACGAAGCTGACTGTCCCTTGAACAGCGCCTGCATTACTCCGTTAAAAGATTTTGTCATCCTAGGTGGTGGTCAAGCTGCCCGTGATGTCACCACGACGGCCGCCAGAGAGGGAAAATTCGAGGCTCGTTTCTACCACAAGATTTTTGAAGAGGAGATTGGTAGAGTAAGAGGTCACTTCGGTCCATTAAACTGTGTCGCCGTAAATCCCCAGGGCACGTCTTACACCTCTGGTGCAGAAGATGGGTTCGTCCGTATACATCACTTCGAAAAGAGCTACTTCGATTTCAAGTACGAGGTCGAGAAGGCCGCAGAGGCCAAGGAACATATGCTTGCGGCTTAAACACTGTATACTACTACTCAATTAATACGAACAACCCTATTTACTCTTGTTATTGGCTTGTGCCAAGCGTTCGGCTTCCTTACGAGCGTCTGCAGCGGCCTGCTTTTTTCTCAAGATGTCGGCGTCGTTTTCCATACGCTTCTTGGGGTCACCTGACTTTTTCGAGCCCTTGGCAGCCTCCTGCTGCTTTTTCAAGTTCTTTTGACGAGCGAGATCTCTTTGATTACCTCTAGCCATATTGGAAAGCCCTCGAGCAAATCTGCAAGTATGTCCACTATAAGCTTTTTGCAGTAAAGCGATAGCAGTAGAAGAAGTGCAATGGAAATGTATGGGTAGAGAGAGAGATGGTGTGGGTGGGCAGATCGAGTTTCGTACAGAAAAAAAAAAAAAAAAAAAAAAAATACGTGCGGGTAATGAAGCAACAGAGGCCAAGAGCTGGTTAATGGAATCGCCGTTGAATGGAGCAGTGAAAGGCTAAGCGCTGAGACGTTGTTTCCCTTTGGCCATCTGCGATGCTGGGCTGCGATTTATCATTTTAAGCGAGAATTCCTATAGAAAAAACTCGACATGAAAAATTCTTGTATATTATCGACGGAAAAAATAAAGCTAAAAAAAAAGGAGAAAAACCGCTGATAAATGCAAAAATCGGTCGGTTACCTTTTGGAATATCCGGCTGCTCCAATGCTGGTGGATGACAGAGGCAGCGCATGCTGTGTATATTTATGTTTATGTGTTGAAAAAATAAACTAAATAATAAAAAATGAAAATTCCAGGCAAGCGAGAGGCTTTGAATAGAGAGACCAACATGTGAAATTCACGGGCTACAGTGGAATGAAAAAATGCAATCGATGAAGGTGAACCGTTTCTTTAAAAGTCTCTTCAGGCTATATATGCTGTAGATGAATAGAAAAGGAAAAAAAAAAAACAAAAAACAAGCAAATCTTTATGAAAAGCTTATTTCTTCTGACCATAAGCCTTGGTGGCATAGCTACCGTTCTGGACGATGACGTCCTGCGGCCGGTAGTCATACCTTTTGGAGAAGTAACTGTCCAAAATGTCCTTGACACCTTGCGCATACCTCTTCTGGGCATCCAGGGAGGTACCACTGATGTGCACAGTCATGGCGTTTCCGACTCCGTCCTTGTTGCTCATGGATCTCCACGGGTGATCCCGGGGCGCAGGTTGGACGTTCCAGACGTCCCCGCCGTAGCCAGCCAACTTGCCGGATTCCAGTGCAGCCGCCACGTCTTCAGCCACACAGATGGCGCCCCTCGCGGTGTTCACCAGATAGGCACCATCCTTCATGTGCGATATGACTTCCTTGTTGAATAGACCCTTCGAATCCTCGTGTAGCGGACAGTTGACAGTAACCACATCCGACTGGCCAAGCATGTCCTCCAGCTTCTCTACCCGCTGCACGATGTCGCCTCTGCCGTTGAACAGCTTACTCGCCTCGTTCAGCTTGTTCACAGCCTCTGCGGGCAGATCTTGGTAGTCGTAGTACAGAAGCTTCCTGGGATTGAAGGCAACTAGTCTTTCCAGCACCCTGTACCCGATTCTCCCGGCCCCCACAGTGGAGATAACTTTGTCCTCCAGGTCGTACTCGTTCTTGGCCACTCCAGCGATATCCCACTCACCGCTAACGGCCTGCTGGTGGCCGCAGTTGTAGTTTCTGATCAAAACCAGGATCGTGGTCAAGACGTGCTCTGCGACGGAGACAACGTTGGAACCGGTGACTTCGGTGACTGTGATTTTTTGCTCGTTGGCAGCCTCCAGGTCGATGTGATCCGATCCCACTCCCGCAGTGATACAGAGCTTCAGATTAGGAGCCTCCAAAATTCTATTTCTGGAGATATAGGCAGGGAAAAACGGCGTTGTGATGACAATTTCGCTGCCCTTCAATTCCCGGTCTACAGTCGACGTTGGCTCAGGGTCCTTGTCGACCGTGGAGACCAGCTCGTACCCGTGCGACTCGACAAACTGGCGGATGCCGAGTTCATTTTCGATACAGCCGAGTAGCCTTTCCTGCTCCCGTGCGTGCTTGCCCCCCTCGTAGAGGACTAACAAAATTTTTCCCTTGGACATTGTGAACTGACCAGTATTGTACAACTGTAGTCGTGGGGGGGCAAAATATTTCATCTGTTTGGAGCAGTGCTTAAGTAGGCCTGCGTTTTCGGGGGAGACTGTGTCGCCGCGTTCCGAATGCGGACAAATTGACACTTTGACGCGGGGAAGCCTGTATTCTTGCCATTGATTCAGCTGCCTTTTCGGGGTTCAGTACAGGCGTAAAAATGGAAAAAAGGTATTCTAGATGCTGAATAATGAGCGAAACAGAGAGAGAGACCGGCTGGATCGCGGATGCCGTTCCGCTATCTTGGCAGTGTTGCGGCACAGCCAGTCAATGTGCCTGCGCGTGTTGAGGGATGCTAAGATTTGTATTGTACAGTAGCAACAGCACT
Organism: Zygosaccharomyces bisporus; assembly: GCA_003707595.2. Lineage (NCBI taxonomy): Eukaryota > Fungi > Ascomycota > Saccharomycetes > Saccharomycetales > Saccharomycetaceae > Zygosaccharomyces > Zygosaccharomyces bisporus. The sequence continues at coordinate 24,217 of PPKA02000032.1, forward strand.
TCTCCTTCTCGCAACGGATGACAGAGCTCCTGCAGTGCCATGGGGCCAAGGACGGCGCCGGTGAAAAGAAACATGCTGCAATAGTAAAAGGGCATACAGTAGGGGTACTTCTTGATCGTAGGTGGTTGTCGCGAGCAATGCAGCGACAGACTGACGCACCCGCCGCACGTGATGCTACTGATCGTCCACCCGGCGAGCATAGCGTCGAGCGGACTTGCAGGACATGCGCAATTGATTTTTCTCATGGGCCTGCTTCTGCTCGCTCGCTCGCTCGCGGGCTCGCGTGCCCGCTCTGCGAGATCCGCCGCTCCTTGCGGTGCGGCACACCTGATCCGCAGAAGGCACCCCAAAAGCGCTGGAGCTGCGTGTCGAGCAGGCACAGCAGGCACAGCAGGCACAGCAGGCACAGCAGCGCTTGCTCTCGTCGCTATTCGCCGCCAGATCTGCGTGCGTGGAGCTTTAGTCTACGACAGTCACGTGACTAAAATGGGTGAAAAAACAGCACCGGACGTGCAGCTGGCTGCCCGGTATACGAGTGTGTGGTACCAGAGGGGCTTTGCTGCGGCTGTCTCAGTCATCCCGCTTCACCGTCGTTGACGGGTGGGTGAAGAGGGGTTGCGCCTGCCACTCTTGCGAGTTGAATATTTAGTAGTATTTATTGGCGATGAAAAATGCAAGAAGCACAGAGGCTGCTGTTCTGTCTTGAAATGCTGGCTGTAGCATACCGGAAAGCTGCCTCTATCATGCAAAAGTAACCTCACACAGCGCCGCAGCCGCACACGCTGCTTGCGCAGCGTAGCTGACGTTGCTGTCCACTGTGCAGCATGCCAGCACTGGCTGAAAAGCGATGCGCGTTCGAGAAAGGCTGACACATGCGCAGCCGTTCCAGAGCGGATATGTCGCTCTGCACGACAGCGGAACGAAAGGGCAAACAAATGTGATAGAGAGCGCCTTATAGCAATGGCGCTTAAGAAGAAAAAAAGGAGTTTGATTTAACCCCCCTTCCAGCGCGAAAAGTATAAAAGGGCGGCGCCCCTGGCGGCAAAAAAAACAAACAAACAAACAAGTTCCTTTCCTTCCAGGAACAACACTGGGCAGAAAACAAGATAGACCCGCGCATACATCCTTCCGTGTGTCTAGTGCGTTGCAAGCCACAGGCAACATGCATGGGGGACCTGCACTTCATGTGAGCGGCCCGCCACTGGACCCAACTCAACTCAACCAACTGATTAGCCGCCGAGTAGTTTTAGAGTTCCGCCGCGCGGTGTGAACAGCGCGACGTACAGAGTGACACAGCGCATCTGTCGGTCTGGCATGCATGGTAAAAATAACAGAGGTGCACAGCACATTGCGGCCAACGCCGAGACGGCGAGGCGGCGAGGCGGCGACGCGCCGATGGCGGGTGCGTGACTCACGCCACGTGATGTCACGAATGTACGGAGTTCCGGATCGGCTATGCCATGCCATGCACCTTCCCACGGAACGGTTAGCCACGCTAGCTGCCACTAGGGTGCAAATCCTGCTGCACATCTGCTGCGGATGCATGACCGCGCTCGGCGGTGACACGCCGCACCTTTTTTACAGCTGCTACTACCGCTGCACTACGGCAGCGACCATTCTTTTTGCTTGATTTCTTTTCCTCGATGCAACCGCCCGAGCGGCATGGAAGCTCCGGCTGGGCGCCGGAGCAATCGCTGCGTCCTGAGAGCAGTGCGCGGAGTGAGCGGAATGAGCGGAGGGGGTGAGTGGAGAGTGTAGGAAGACCAAAAAAATGAAAAAAGCACGAAAAGCGATATTACCGTGGTGCCGGGAGAGCGAAAACACTGCGACTGCGTGGTGTGCCATCACCAGGTGCCTCAGGGCAGGTGCAAGTTCCGATTTTTCGAGGTGACAGCGATCGATCGAGAGAGGGCCGTGGAGTAAATAGAGGAGGAGGTAGTTGAATGGCGACGACGATCGCACCCCGAGCTCCGCGCATTTCTACCGAGTGCGCAGAGAGAGAGGGAGAGAGCCACAGGGCTGTCAACGTTGGCCACGCGTCCGCTAGCCCTCTCTGACTGTTTCGCTCTCTGACTCTTTCTTTTCTCTTTGTTTTCTGCGTGCTGCGCGACTCCTCGCTCTGCGTGCTTGCGGCACCGCTCCGGGCCCCGCTCGGGCCCCCTCAGCGCTGCGTTGTTTCCGGCGGCGGATGGGCTAGGGCGCGATCGGCATCGCAGAGCACAGGGGTGGGGTTGGCCACCAGTATAAGAGGGCAGGCTGTGGCAGGGCATCGCGGGCGGCCAGCACGGAGAGATAGAGTTTGCGTGTCAAAGAGATAGAGAGAGAGAGAGAGAGAGAGAGAGAGAGAGATAGAAACGTAAGGTATGTTTGCCAAGACGTTTGGAAAGATTTCACAGCAGCCTGTGGCGCAAAGGCTGGCCCGCAGCACTTTGAGGCGGGCCGCTTCGTCGCAACAACAGGCTGCCTCGTCGGTCCAGGACTCGGCCGCTTCTGCTGCTTCTGCTGCCTCACATGCTGTGTCGCGTGGGTCGCTGCTTCGCAAAGGTGCTCGTTTCACGCTACGCTGTTCGCTCTACGCCGCCCTTGCCGGCACGGCGTATGTGTCCTACCAACTATATCGCGAGTCGCATCCACTACCACAGGTGGCCCAGTCCGCCACTTTTTCGAACGGTGCGCCACGCAAGACGCTGGTGATCCTTGGCTCTGGCTGGGGGTCCATCTCGCTGCTCAAGTCACTCGACACCACGTTGTACAACGTGGTGGTGGTTTCGCCCCGTAACTATTTCCTGTTTACCCCACTGTTGCCCTCTACGCCCGTCGGTACCGTCGAACTGAAGTCGATCGTCGAGCCCGTGCGTTCGATTGCTCGTCGTGCCCCTGGTGAAGTGCATTACTACGAGGCTGAAGCGCTTGACATCGACCCAGAGCAGCGCTCGGTTCGCATCCAGTCAGTCAACAAGGACCAGGAGTACACGCTTGACTTGAAATACGACATTTTGGTCAACGGTGTGGGTGCGCAGCCTACTACGTTTGGTACCCCCGGTGTGTACGAAAATGCGTCGTTCCTGAAGGAGATTTCCGACTCCCAGGAGATCCGTGTAAAGATCATGACTGCCATCGAGAAGGCTGCCACACTACCACCCAACGACCAAGAGCGCCAACGTCTGCTCACTTTCGTTGTGGTGGGCGGAGGCCCCACCGGTGTCGAGCTTGCCGCAGAGCTCAAGGACTACGTGGACCAGGACCTACACAAGTGGATGCCAGAGCTATCGCAGGAGATTAAAGTCACCCTTGCAGAGGCTCTCCCCAACATTTTGAACATGTTTGACAAGAAGCTAGTTTCGTATGCGCAGGATCTGTTCCGCCAGGAGAAAATCGACTTGTGGCTCAATACCATGGTGAAGAGCGTCGACAAGACACACATCAGTGCCAAACGTGGTGACGAGATCATCGACGTGCCCTACGGTGTGCTCGTGTGGGCCACCGGTAACGCGCCTCGCGAAGTGTCCAAGAAACTGATGCAAAAGATTGAGTCCCAGAACTCGAGACGTGGATTGCTCATCGACAACAAGCTGCAACTAGTGGGCGCTCCACAGGGCTCCATCTATGCCATTGGTGACTGTACTTTCCACCCAGGGCTCTTCCCCACTGCCCAAGTCGCTCACCAGGAAGGTGAATACTTGGCCAAGGCATTGAAGAAATTGCACAAGGTGGACATGCTAGAGTGGGAAATTCTTCACGCCAGTGACGACAACAAAGCCCGTTTGACCTCCCGCCTAGACAAGTTGCAGAATGAAGTGGAAAACTTTAAGTACAACCACAAGGGAGCTCTTGCGTACATCGGCAAGGAGCAGGCCATTGCAGACGTCGCAGTTGGCGAATCGCAATATCGTTTGGCAGGTTCATTCACTTACTTGTTCTGGAAGAGTGCCTACTTGTCCATGTGTCTGTCGTTCCGCAACAGAATACTCGTCGCTACGGACTGGTGCAAGACCTACTTCCTTGGTAGGGACTCTAGTGTTTGAACAGAAAGAAAGGATAAAAGAAAATGAAGAAAATGAAAAAAAAAAAAACGACCAACATATACATGAAAGATCAACGAAATGAAACGTATAAGGCGCCTTACGATGCGCCTTTCACTAGCTACTTATTCTCCTTTTAGTACCTTTTGTATATTACAGAAAGATTATATATATATATTCTCGCGTGCACTTTTTCTGTTTGTTTTGTTTGGCATAAAAAGTATATACATACAGACTTCACGAGAAAACCTTCTAGGCAGAGGAAACCTTACAAGAAGCACATCGCAACTGCAGCCCCATTATGCAAGCGATGGACTCGCCGTTTGGACCCCAGCGGGACCAGCAGTCGCACTCCGCAACCGCTGACCCATCACTGAGTGCCGCTGCTGCAGCAGTGGCCTCGGTACAGGACGCATGGGCAGAGAACTTCCACGAGCCTCTACCCACCAATAAGGAGGATCGCATCAAGCAGGCGCTCGAATTCATGCGTACAGAGAGCCAGGCCCACGCAGCTGACAAGAACATGAAAAAGCACTCCATAAGGCAGATCGCTATGTTCTTCCAGGTACCCAAGTCTACCCTTTACGACAGACTAAAGCATACGGCCGCCAACACCAACCGTGGAGCCAGTACGGACAACGGCAGGGTGAAAGTAGCAGGCCTCACTTACTCCGTCTCATCTAGGGCGCACAGCCAGCAAATGAAACTTTCACCGGAACGTGAATTGTCGCTTTTGCATCAATTGCATCATTTGTGCCACGCCCTAGGCAACACTCTAAACCTCACAAACATAAGAGATTTTATCATCTCTATGGTGCAGGGCATCACTCTGGGCAAAAAATGGGTACACAATTTCAACAGGCGCCACGAAGAAGCTGTTGTTTACGGCACACCGTCGAGCCAGTTCAATGTAAAGATGATGAATGCCAAGAGTTGCAGGTCCAACTACGAATATCTTTGGAAGTGCTTCGTGCCCCTTTTACAAGAACGCATATCACAACTGCCGACGGCCGAGCCGTTCTACTACATCTCGCGCACATGCATCCACCAAGCATCCATGTCCAGCATTTTCACCTGTTTTAAAATAATTCCAGGAAGTCTCACCATGACTCTTGTGTGCCCGCCACGGGTGATACTTTTTCCAGACTATTTTGGTAGGATATATTTACAGCTCCGGGATTTGAAGCAGAACGACGACCATACTTACGGTGTAGCCGCCGTGGGCGAAGACGTAGATGAAGGTGAACGCAGCATTGCCAGCAGCAGTAGCAATAGCAGCTGCGGCAGTAGCCGTACAGGCGACAAGAATGACAAGGGTAACGGCGTAGATCATGGCAAGATTAACAATCAGGAAAAACTGCAAAAAGAATTCAAACTTCGCAAATTGAATCAGGTCTTCCACAGTGTGTATGCTGAATGCTGTGCTCAATCCACCCAACTTCCTAATGGAGAAGAGGCAACTCATGGTAGCGAGGGTGTACAAAACGGCGAAGGATTCACGGAGCAAGCTCCTACAGATCAAGTGCCCCTGGTTATTTTTGAAGGTTTTGAGGACAGGTACAGTTGGGATCCCCTGATATGCAAATCTCTCGTCGTATTGGGCAGATTCCTAGCGTTTCCTTGGAACCATCAACTTTTCCAAAAGATGATCGGTGCAGAATTGCAAGCAGTCGTGGATAATGTCGCACAAAGTGCATCCATAACAGCAACACAGCTGTCGTCCATGGAACTGGACTTGGATCAAGTAGAGTTGAATCTTGAACCCTTTGCCCGAAGCCTCAGACATCTTTTACAATCACCCACAGAAACAATATCCCATCTGAATCACAATGGAGGCCTCGTCAATGACCTCTTTTCATCAGCGCTTCCGCAGTCTCCAACACGCGCAAATCCAAATACTCATGCTCTCTCACACACTTCTGCAAACTCTGCTCAACGAGGTGATCACCATGAGCAGCTCGGAAACTCTGCATCTGCCAACATCTTTGAAGATTCAACTCTCGCGCAATTGCAGGAGGTGATCGGTTTGATCGAGCATAACGAATCGCAGCTCTATGGGGAACTTGCGGATGGTTCTACCTCCAAGGCAGCACTGATCGAAATATTCAAGAGGATCAAGGGAATCGTGCCGCAGTA